>CALNHX010003711.1:0-143204 GCA_940337035.1 Agriotes lineatus
CTTACCTTAACCATGAACTGAAGTAAATAGAATAACAGAGATCTCATTGTTATTGAGATAGCTGGCAAAAAATAATGTAGAAATATGTTGGAACCCAAATTAACCCATCACATTACTACTAGAATGGGCTATATAACACTATCATGCTTCGTTTCTTTTACCTAATGGATTTGGTTTTTATTTGATAGGTTATGATGTATATCAAGGTTGTATGCTTCTTCTTCACTTCGTAAACTATGATTCATAACAACAGCATGTGCTTCGCCTTTTTCAGTTGACGAAGGTGGTTATCTATCACTATAATACCCGTTTTCTTTTTCTTTTTGATTTTAAAGCTAGTTTGCATAGCCATTAGATGTATATGACAATAATCTAAAATAGTTCGTTTATTAACATAATCGTCAAAAGTAGGTACGCTGTGCTATACCGTGGCATTTTTGCTGCGAAGAGTGTATCGGCCACTCTGAAGCAGAGTATCTACAGCTCCATTTATTAACACACCCTAACAGATGGATAAGGATTTTTGTCTAAATAGAAAAGGCCTAGTCGTGTAGAAGAATTTATTCAACATCGCGGTGCTCGCTCACAAATGATAATCTTTAAAAAGTTATTTAATGAAAATAGACTGCAATTTGTATATGAGTTGTTAACGGAGTTCTGCGACCTCTACTAAGAGTAGGCCTTTCACCAATAGCTTGTCGAACTAACAGTGACATAAATCAGCGTGCTAAAAGTAGAATCTCATTTTATGTATTTTAAACTGAAAATGAGGTTAGAAGGTTATGGTAGTTCTTTAAAGGTAAAGTCTTTTAAATAATTTATGCATCATATGATGAATAAAATAAAATCTTGATTAGCTACTTTTGACAACTATCGGTTGCATAAGGAGTTTCTACAAAAATTATAACTGCAAACAATTTAAAGTTCTGTTAAATGCATAGATTAATTACGGTAAATTTAAGATTGTAGAAAAGGTATTGTATGCAACTTCATGCTAAAATATATTGCAGTTGGCATGAGGTCTATGGTCGCGTGCAACAAATAGTCACTTTTATCAATTGTAACATAAACACCTTTTTTAACACTTGCATACCTCAAATCGTGCCTGTGATAACGTTCTAAGAAACATCACATCTTGAGATTGCGTCTTTTATGGTAATTAATACCTAAATGCTTAGTTTAAAGGAAACTTTGGTAGCGCACAATTGGTTTTTTAAAGCTTCATATTCGTTTATGCTAGAACACATCTAAGCAACTAAAGATAAAATTTGCAAAGGTGAAGCATGTTTTCAAACGTATCTAGGAGATAAACTGAACCTATAGAACGGAAAACGTGCTTTCTATAAAATTCTGTGATAACATATACAGTATGTCCAAATGCTGAGTTACTAAATAAAGCTTGAATAAAGGATAGTAGAAACCAGCTTAAATGTCACACTAATCTGCTTACTAACCATGTTTGCTACTGCAGAGTAGTGCAGTCGCGAGACATCTGGGCCAGTGTTTTATGATCCGCTTGGTCACTGCCCACATAGGCGACTCGTTTAATAGAAATTAAGCTTTGTAGAGACGAGTACATTAAGCTAGAACTCCTCTTTGATATCAACTTCTGTTCCATAGCAGAGTTAGATGACTCAATTAGCTTCGCCTTTTAGCAACGAACATGCGGCTAATAGACATAATCAAATTACAATAAAGTAGGGGCTTATTGAAACAAAAGGAAATATCTAATTGAGGCAAGGATATTTATATTTTCTATTAAGATTCCAGAAATGCATGTTGAAAAATCTTAGAGCTACCTCACAAGTTCAACATCTATACTATATCAATGTATTGGTCAGGTTCACTTACTAACCCCATTTTCCTAACACCTTTGACATGGCGACCACGGCAGCAACGACGGCATCGACCACCGATACCTGCATTTTCCACAAAGTGCCACCATCAGCAAGCGCAGCAAAAGCGAAACCCAATTAATTTACCCACTTACGGTGCACAATCACAACAAACTTAAAGGGACGGCCACAGGGCAGCAGTTTCGTTCGGTGATAAATTCGTTAAGCAAAGCGGTTGCAAATTTCAGGGTTTGTGTGTTTTCTACCCCGTAGATTGCGAAGCGCGCTCCTGGTCTCATTATTTATTGAAGTTTGTTTCAAGCCACTGTTTCGGGCTTAATGCAGTTCTGAGAAACTTGAGCTTTGGATACGCGCTGCGGCAAATATCCAAATGTCCTGGGAAGCTCCTCTCCGTAATAAAGTTGTACATTATATTTGTTTTGCCCACGTATTTGCAGTTTTATATTTACTTTAAAAATAGAAATGGACTTGGACGGATCTCCCTCAGCGAAAATAAAGTCCTGTCAAGCGTTGTGTCTGCTACTGCTAGTGGCACTATTTCGGGATGAGTTGCGTACATGTAATATTGATGTGCTACGTAAGGGTCGTTTTGTACAAACCGTTAAGAGTTGCCGCAGTTAAATCAATATCTGCTACATCAATGTCTGGGAGATAATAGCAGATATTAATTTTTAATAACTTCTATGGCGATGATGGATGAATGCATCAGGAATGTACATAGTTAAGTATGATATTGTTTGCAGAGGACTATATCATTGCCTTGGATTATATAAACGTAAGTAGTGAACATTTTCTCTTCTAAGAATTGTATTGCATTTTGAGGTTATAGTAAATAATATTTTGTTTAAAATTTCTGCCCGAGCTAAATACTTTAAGTGCGTTAGAGGGGTATTATCAGCTGCAGGTTCTACTAATAATAATAGTACTAATAATGGCAACCATTCGACCTAACCAGAAAGTGTTTGAGATTATAAGTTAAAGTGAATTCCTTATATGTAGATTAACTCTCGTTATAATACCTACTTCGTAGAACGTAGGAGCAAAATAATTATAATATGTTTTGTAGCCACTTTAATCTAACCATTAAAGTATGTTTTATATCGAATACCAATAGGTTTAGTGATGCTAGTACTGAAAACAAAAACTAAATTCTACTGGACAGGAACAAAATTATATGCTACCACTAAAAAACATCTAAAGTATTGTAACATTAAATTCCCATAAAACATCTTCTTCGCCTCTTCCCTACCATTGAACTTTCACCCGACATACACCTTTTGGTATTTCAGTTAGACCACGTCTTACAAGTCTATAGGACATCATATATAAATTACAAGTAAAAGGCATTATCGAATACAAACTGTAGCAATGGTCTTGCAGCAGTTGACGGACATCGTAATCCCTCAAAAGATTTCAAAATCGCAAACTGCTCGTTATCCGAGAAACCAAGCAGGTAAAAACTTACCAAATATCAAAGAAACTGGACAATGGATAGCACCGTATAAAAAGGGTTTGTAACGTTGGACCGCTCTCTCACTTCATCGGCAGTCGCGTGAGCCTTTACTGTTGCTGCTAAGACCATTTTGTATCTGAGTATTAAATTGGTCCGTTAATTTACTCAGTTACTTTTTATTTGCATGTGGTGAATCAACAAGCTAAATAGCTATATATCAAATTTCAATTTAATTTGAATAAAATCTACCACCATGAACTGGAATAAAGCATTCTTGCTTCCAACAAGTTTGAATATACAGCCTGTTCACTTTTACATAGATACTTCACAACTAATAACAGATAAACACTAAGGTAAACTAATGAATGTGCCGGGATAAAAGAGAAAAAAGGAGAATCAAATTATTGTTTGGAAATAGAAGTTCTTTTTCTATAGTAATAGAATAAGACTACGTTTTAAAGCTCTACATTGTAGATATTCATACGAACATGTAGAACGGCTAGAAATTATGCCAAATGGATATTCTTAATTTAATTGGAGAGCTTTAAGTAGGTTTTAATATGAGGCCTCGGTGGGGTAAGTGGTTTCTGCCGCTGGAACCAAGGTCACAGTAAAACACGGCACGTTCGGGCGAGAGTTCGACTCCCGTTCCAGGCGTTCCAGTTTATTTATTTAAGGCATGATAGTATAATTGACGCCCTCACATCCTAAATTAATGCGGAAACGATTCCATGGGGAACGGCAGAGAGCTTAGGGGGTGGAAAGAAGGTTTTAACAATAGTAATAAGTAGTTAAGCATTTGTAAGGCTGGATTTGAAAATGAAGTAAACGTGTGTTATATATATAGTTGTTTGCTTCTCCCATTAGGCTATTATATGTTTTTATTAGGGTTGCATGCATGAATTGTGATACGAAAAACTATGACACTTTTTACAAATACTTTATTAAAATTGTTCTAATTTTAATATCAATATGCTGAAACTTATAAGAACATACAGCCAACCATTTAACTGGCAACGGTGCAAGCCTGTAAAAATCATAACCACAACTTAAAAGCAGCATAACCCAATTTCGTAACCTCTAGTTACTTCGTATGCGTACCAACAACAATGTCACCCTAATATCCTACTCGCAGCAGAAAACTTTGCGAATGAATTATAGTATCAGCAATATAATTAGTTGGTTTTATATTCAACATTAGGCGATTGGTGGGCATTCAATAGAAACTGATCCACTATTATATTAACAGCAAAGTAAAAGAGAGATACATATACACCTACATTTCCATAAAAGGGAAGTTCTTGACTGAGCAAATTTTAGCAAAGCACGACCTTTGTTGAATATATTCAGCTTCCCGAAAGCAACTTTATCCATTTCAAATTCCGATCTCGTCTCGTTTGAGAACCGTGGAATTTCAATTTTTAATTAGATATATTTAAAAAACCTTTGTATCGTCCCTTTTGTTAGTCTGTTGATTGACGCTGACGCTCATATCCACTTTTTCAACTGCCGACATCTGTTCTTTATAGTCCCGTTGGCAGCTCTAAAAGGTATTCCGACATATAGAGTGCAAAACCACACAAATTTCGCTCGTCGACAACCTTAAATCTACCCATTTCAGTTCCATCGAAGCCTGGCCGGTCAGTATTAGTGCATAGAAGCTGCGTTCAGCCCCGGTGACCGCCGCTTTGGTTTTCGCATCTGGTGGTTACCATGTACGAACTGCACCCCGCTAAGTTAATGTTTTATTATTTAATATTGTGTGATTTGCCGCAAAGTTCGAATACATACCTAAGCTAAGATTTTTAATGCATGAATTACCGCCAATTTTGTATCAGTTTTAATACGTAAATTTAATTTCGGAAAAAAGTGTTGAGGCACATGCCCATTAGAAATGCAGTAAACGTCTTAAGCGTACGGTAGCACTATATCAATATTTTCTCTAAAGATATTCTTTCCAGGCAAACACATGTCGATGGCATTTCGCGTGTCGTGACGTCAGGAGAAGCAGGTATAATTCTTAGTAATTGTTTTGATTACCCTTGTTTGTTTTTATCGTAGCTGCATGTTATCTTAATAGATTTCTTAAATTCACAGTACGATTTTCATTTGTATAGCGCAGTGCAGTTCGGCGTATTTTGAAAGTAAGCTAGTCCATAGAACACAAAACAAACGTAGTTTAAATTCTTGTAGCTAGGACGTACTACTGGTACCGCAAAAAAAATAGCAGACATAAATTTTATGATTTTAGTTGATTAAATGACCTTAACTGTCAGATGACAGGTTAGAATTATTCACATGTCTTACAAATTTTAATATGAAAAGCTACAATATAACACAATTAGAAAATTAAATAAATGTGCAATTTTCTGAACAGTTACACCGTTTTCTAAGCTATAATTAATTCTAGCGTTTGAAACAGAACTTATTTTAGGCACAATTGACAGTAACGTTTTGAAATAATTGGAAAGTTATGCATATCTCAGTTGCGAATTAAAAATTCAGATTCACACAGCTAAAAAAAAGTTGTCCTAGGTTTTTCTTGATAGCAATAGTACACATTTCCCATTGCCGAGGTACATTTTTGTGGTGAAATTTCCTCATAATATCACCGACATATATATCATATGACGTCCTTACACAAAAAGAATTTGTCCCCAGATACAACTGTCTTGACTATCGAGAGCGAGTTCCCTTCTATTTCAATATACGCCCCTCCCTCCCCCTATCGCTGAGCTATTTGCCCCTCTTTAAGCTTGTTATCTGTTGTAAAGTGCAGAATGCAGCGGTATGTAAAATTAATATTGCATTTCCTTTTTCTCATATTGAATCTATTGACTGCAAAAATAACACTAACAATGATTTTACAACCCAGTTTTTGATCTTCAACTCGAATTCTTTAAAATAAGAGCCATTACTGCTAGTGGCATTATTTTCAAGTGTAGATGGGCTTTTAATGTGTATTTACTATAGATTCTGTAAACAGTGACTAACTTCCCATATTGCATATTCGACGCCATTAATTTTTTTTATTGAAATAAATGTATTCTAAAACAGCAAAAATTTTGCTTTCTATTAAACAAACTAAATTGCTATCGATTGATTGCCTATAATTTAATTAACAAACTTATAGGATTATTTTCAAGGAATTAGGTACGTAAAGTAGGGCCACGAAATCGCAAAAACATTTTGTTGAACACCATCATATCTACTCCTGAACAGGTTGAAGCAGGCGTAATCAACCTGCGGCCCGCCAAGCTTTTATATGTGGCCCGAAACCCTCATTATCAGGAACGTACTTTTGTAAACACCTGATGATGCAAGTTTTTAAAAGCTTGGGATGTGCGGTAACAATGTGCCAGTCACCAAGATAGGGTGGGCGACACCTAGTATTTGGGAAGAAATAAACAGTAATTGTAGCGATCTTCTTTTACATACCTCGGTGCCATGGCTAAGCAGAGTAAAAGTTCTGGATCGGTTTTTCTCTTTACCACAAGACATTATTTTGTATTTACAACAAAATAATAAAGTTTATAGTGAACTTGAAAATGGTTGATGATGGTGTCGTTTAGCTTTTCTATGCGACATCTATTATGAGGAAATACATAACCAAGTACTGCATAATTTTACAATTGTAACAAAAACTAAACAAGATGGTATTGACATTTCGCGATAAAACTATGCAATAATTTCAAATTGTTTAGCTGCCTGATCTAAAGAATGTAAGGGCAGATCTCAGGATTTACGAAGCATTAAAAATTGTCTGTTGCTTGTAGAAAATCCCTGGCGCTTAGAAACAGCAATTATTACACAACTAGCTGCATTGTGGTATGATTATGCAAAGCTATTTGACGAATTTATGGAGTTCGAAAACTATAGGCACCTGGAAGTTATTTATAAAGAAAGAGAGAGGGAAAGGATTACGTGGAATTTTGGAAATTAGTGCCTGAAAAATACAAATCTGTATAAAAATGTGCCCATCTGCTGCTCACGTTATTCGCATCAACATATCTTTGTGAACCATCTTATTCCACAATGAAATATGCAAAGAACGTATACAGAAATCGGTTTACTGATTCTCACCCTGTTGGCTTTTCTCTTACCTTTAGGTCGATCTTTTATATTTTACTTCAAAAATTGTTCGCTATAAAAGTGTGCTTGGGGCCCGTCACTAGTTACAGTGAAGACGGCGTGTATCCTTTAGTAATGAAATGTCCAAATATCTGGGCGCCAACAAGTTTTATTACTCCCAAGTACACTTATATAGGTGAAAGAAAACTTATAACCTTCGCCATATATATGCAGCATATTACAACCCTTGACACATTTTTGAATGAAAGAAGCAATTCTTTATATAGATTTATTCATCCTTCTGGTTCTGGTCTATTCTCGTTGCATAAAAGGGAACAATTGTGGACTTCAAATTTCTATCTAATCATAGTTCGTATTACAAAACGGGGTACCCCACAAGTTTACGTCAATTTGACTTTGTAACTACTATATTTGACCATAATTCTAACTCACAGTTATATAATAGCTAGTGTACAATTAAGGGGTTATAAACTGTTCTTACTTTTTGAGAATATGCGAAATATCACAAGTTTAACTTTACTTCACTTATCTGCTAATCGCAACGCTTGTGGAATCGAAGACTAACCTCTCAGGAGTTTAATCAGCTTGCCTCACCGTTCAAGAGGATGATCTGCTCACCTAACTCTTACTCAGACAGTCGCTAAACGTCAGCTGTCATTTGACCGCAAGCAATCGCCCGATCTCCGTAGTTAAATTCTTATGAAGAGATGTTCAAACTAATGCGTTTCCGTCGCGCCGAATTTGGTTGCTATAATTTCCAATTACGAAAACAGAATCAGATAGTTCCAAAAACACTATACATACCCTGCAATAACAGACAAAAACTATGCAGCGAATTCCGTGGTTCCCTAATCAGTCGACGACTTGGAACTATTTTTTCATTAGAAAATGGTACCCGCTCTCAAAATCTGCCGCAAGCACGCTTCGTTAGTGTCCACATACTATTAACGAAGAACGAGAAATTCCGAGTTTATCACATTTTTTACCACGAAACTCTTAATGCACAGCTAAGTTTTTCTCATGTCACCGATTCGAAAATAAAAACCTGTTATTATTTTTCTACTCTCTTTTTTTTTCTTAAAAACCCTTGCAACTCAGGTATTAATTTTTATACGTTTCCACTGCGTTTTCCCAATTGATCGTCTATTCACGGCCATATATAATCTAAACTACTAATGTTAATACAATATGCTTTTAAGACGTAACAGCCTTGATGACGTATTGAGAGTAGCATGTAGTAATTATAAACCTGATTTGTCTAAAATAGTTGAAACTTTGTCTCAACATCAAAAATCAAGCATTTTTAAATAAACGCTTGGATACATTTACGGGTTGAGTTTCATTTTTTACATTATTAGGTATGTGTACTATGTTGCGGCCCGCGTAACATAGCAAACATACGTATGTAGCCCGAGAAGAAAAAAGGTTGAGTATAGCTGGGTTAAAGGATCAATTGATTATTCATTTTCTTATATGGGTATTTCGCCACTCTGCAAATTAAAATATTAAATAACGAAAATATTAACAACGAACGTTTCGAGGGACAATCTGCCCTCGTTATCAACGAATAACAATTAAAACTAACAAGAACTTATCTTTTTTTCACTGGAAGAAAAAACGACCAACCTCCAATGAATTTTCTGACAGTGACGTTTGTTGATATCTGTACCTACTTGATCTCATCTTTAAGAATCGATAGCCAACTATTGTCTAAAAATATTGAGAAAGACGACACGCATTTTTCTTCGTTAAGTAAAATGTATGCCGTTTCCTTAATTTTTCGTCTAGTTGACATCGATTCTTTAGACAAGATCTTTGTGTTGTCCCATTGTATTTTATGGTTTTCATCCCAAGCATGTTCTGCCAGCTTAGACTTATTGAATTGATACGTATATTTTTATGTTCTTTAACTCTTACTGCTAAAGGCCTGGATGTAAAAAAATCCATTCAACCATAACATGTACTCTATACGCTATAAGGTGTAAAAACAACTGCTATAGGACAGCCGAGCAGTTCTAAGTTTTCCAACTACTTCTTGAAGTTGTACAAAGTTGAAACTCGGGGGCAAACAGATTTACAGCAACGTCTCGCGCTCAGTCTCAAGATGCACTCAGTAGATCACAAAGAAATTTAATCTCCGCCCGCGCAAGCTGCCTAGTAATTTTAATGGAATTTTGCCGAAGTTATAGATGGCCAATTTCCTTGGCTGCAGCAAGAGACAGGTGTGGGATTAAATTTATCCTTGTTTAGAAAACGCCCAGTCTTATTTGTCCGAGTTAACGTGCAATAGCAGGAGTTACGCTGGCGCTGTACTTTATATGGTACGCAATAAAGCGGAACGAACGACATTTCCAGGAATGCTGCAATTAAACGGGATGCCACCTGCGAAATTTTCCAAGGAGGATGGAAATTGCAGGTGGGAGAAGCGCCGGGAACGGATAAGCTTTCTAGCAAATATTAAGAAAAATACACTGGAAAATTTGTTTTCATTCAGCGTGACTATTATTTCAACAATAAATGAGGATAGTAATTTGCTGATCATAATAATTTATCATTTTAAGGAATAATATCCATACCAGCCTTAAAAAGCAATTATTCCACCATTTCCAGAATTTTTTTTTTTTAAAGTGAAAGAATATACCCAAGACCAATTAATTATTTTTTCAACAAATACATTATATCAAGTGCTTGTCTCTTGGTAGAGAAAACATCTTGAATACATTTCATATAGTTATTTTGATATCCAGGGCAGGTCGATTTATACCTTTAGGTGAATAAAAATTGCTGAAATCAGTTAATGGATTTACAAGACGTATTACTACTCATATATCACTTTCTAATTTGACAGTAATATCTAGACTTCTGGATGCTATGTATTTTTTGGTTATACTTGTGATTGTATTAAATACCTTTCGATATTTCGATTTTCTATTTTTCACTACGCTTCGTTGCGTAGTTTCAATTTATGGAGGATAGATACTACGAATCTACTTTAACTGTGAGCCCTCTTTTAAATATCCAAAGAAAAATATAAAACGGTATTCTAAAAGTTCTTAAATATATTTTGCAGATACACTTCCTTGCAGTTGATTAAAAAAGCTTGCGCGTGTTAAAAGCTTAATATTACGTAAAAAAATAGCATACAATGTTACAAAAAATACATCCTTTTCAAGCAGTCTCTATGTGCTCCTAACAATTTCATAATTCTGCTGAGTAACTGTTTACAAAGTACAGTACAAGTAATTACGCTTCTCTGTAAATGTTCCTGGCATATAACTTGTTATTTCGTAAATATAAGCGGGTTTAATGGGCTAACGAGCAACTGACATTTTCGTTATAGTTTCGAAGCTTTGGCATCCTCATTGGACGACATTTTAAAATTAATCTGGATTATTTCGTCGTAAGGCTTCGAAAGAAATGATCAAATCCACTTTAAGATGGATCTTTTTTAAATTTAACACGTTCTCGAAGAGGCAAAAAGGCGCAATTATTTAAAAAATTGTTGGCATCAAACTAAAACTAAAAAGTAAAGAAACCTAATATAACCTGTTTCTATTCGGTAAAAGTAATAAGAAAGCTACGATTTGGGTTGTAACATCAATCTGTGATTATCAGTTAAACTGAGTAACAAACTACATGTGATTTCATTGATTATTTTCTTCAAATTACTTACATATACTCATTTTATGGTACAGTATTAAAAAAGGGTGGTATTACCATCCACAAGGTAAATAATATACTGATCGTTGACCTTACCTTTAATATTTTCCCTATTTATTTCTTCATTACTTTAATCTTTCTCTCAGAATGGAGTACTTTACGTTTTATTTTATTGTTTACCTTTAAGGATATCCATTCTTTATTTCAGCTACACATCCCAGTTTAAGCTCTTCTTTCTCGTGTGTCTGTCTGGATTTTAAAAGCCTTCCCCACCTCACCTTAATAGTATTTTCTTCTTCACCACTACTTAATGCTACATTTTCGTTAATACGATTTCTCACTACAGCTCTTTCGCTTTCTTATTCGAAATACCATGCAAAAGTGCCGGTTGTAACTTTACAATGCAGTATATTTTTAAGTTTATATTTTAAGCTTCTACAAACTTCATTTCCTTGAATTTCATGTTAATCGTTCTTTATCTGTATCGAAAAATAAATCGCCCTATATTATCTCAGTAAAACAGCAAAGAATCAATATTTGATCCTCGCTGAATATTGAGTCTATAATGGGCACCTTACTGTACTTAGTAAAGTACGTTTTTTTCCTATAAAAATTTTCAAGGTCAAGATAAAATTGGCAAAACTGCTTTTTCTTAATTATTAGAAAATTTAGCTTCATCAGGTTTTTCTGTAAACGACTGGTGTCATTTTGACATTTAAAATTAAATTGTCAGTTTTTCTTTTTTGAAAATAAATATGAGTAAAAACGGAATCTTTTAAAATGAAATGCAAAAAAGGCAATTCTGAAGTATGCAGAGGAACTGTTGGATCTGCAGCCTAATATTCCAGAAGAAGAGGTTTACGAAAGATTACCTAAAAACAAAACCCCTTTAATGCCAGATTTTAAATTTCCCACCAATTTTTAGTTCTAAAAAGTTACTACAACAAATTCTACCAACATATATTTTTTAAAGGAATCCAAGCAATGCCAACATAAACCCAAAATCCTTTGACCTTCAAAATTTTTATAGGAAAAAAACGTACTTTGCTCCACACGCTTCATTTTTACTTCGTAAATAAATCACCTTATATTATCTCATTAAAACAATACAGGACCAATATTGGATCCTTGCTGTATATATCGTTTTTACTGGGTGCCTTACTGTACTTAATAACTTGAAAAGATTCAGTTTTGTTTTGTAAGTTAATCACCTTAGATTACCTTATTAAAATAATAGAAGACCAATATTGGTTCCTTGCTGTATATCTCGTTGTTAAAGGGTACCTTAATGTCTTTAGTAACTCCATGTAACGCCCCATTTCATTTATGCTTTACTTTGGTATTCTGCTCCTTGATGTAGCCGCGTCTCTTATTTTATTTACCGCTCGCTCCTTTCGGGCGATGCAAAGCGTAGGAATTTTGGGTTCTTCTGAAGAGCGCTCGACCTCCGATAAAATCGTACCTGGCTCGAAAATTTTCACGTTGCGGTCTTCTGATACCAGCTCTCGTCGAAGGCGGTAGGGCTGCAAAAATATTTTAATTGACGAAAGCGCAACGGCGTCCCTTCATGCACAATCAGGCCGATTTCCAGCTAAGGTAAGATTTTCCTTTTTAGTTTATTTCTATGAGTTCTAATTTTGTGGTAATTAGGCCTACTTCCACGTGGACTGTTTCCATGTCTACGGCTTTCGTGCCTACTGCTCCCTTGCCCTTACTACAAGCAACAGCTTTCCGGTCTTAAGCTCAAACGGTTGAGGTTGCTAGCGTTCAGTTCCTCTGCAGGAATTGATCATGGCAAATGGCATTTGCAGCTCATCTGTATGCGCTTCAGGGTCCAATCTAGCGTTTCCAGGCAGGGCCTGGTAATACCTACGTAGGATCGTAAGATAGTGCCTAGTGGCTATTGCCTAAGAATTAACAGTTCTATGAAGGGCTTCGATTGCCAAACTGTACGCGATAACAATCTATCCCTTAAACGAATTTCCGCGAGCGTCCTTGAGGCACTTGGTATGACATTTGCGATCGACGGAAGCTTCGAGTATAGAAAACATTATTCGGACGTTTGCATTGCCTCCCAATTTTATTATGTTTCCAAGCTTATATTTTGGACTCAATTTTGTTGATGAATTGATCGCATTTATTATGTGTCAATTTATGTTTATATGCAATAGGCTGTGCTTTTTATTGTTGTTGGTATTAAAAGTCTATTTAATGTTACTGGTTCATATTTTATTTGTGCATTCAGGTCCCGGGTGGTGTAGATTGTCCACGTTCGATCAGTAGAGTTAAGCAACACTCTTTCTAGTCAGAACTTGGATGAGAGTTTCATGGCTGCTTCTCTCGTCGCCTCGTGGTACGGCGGCCACGGAAATAGTTGGTCCCGGATGTCATAATAACATCATGACAGCCGTTAGTGGGCTTGGAAGTCCCCATAAAATGTATGGCGACGCCTATAGTTGGCCCAACGGCTGTTGGCTGAATACCAAAAATTAAATTAAAATAAATAAATAAAAAATTTCATGCTACGACCCTACTTGTACTGGCTCGTTTGTTATTTTTAAAATTTAGGTTGAAATGCCAAGCTTACAAGGTAGGTGATGTTTAGTTTTGGTAGCTAGATTTGTTTTTTATGCTGTGTTTAACGACAGGCGCCCTAGATGTGTTAATTATGAAGTTTATTTTAACCCTAAGGATCGCTGCCTAGTCCTTACTCACAGTATATTTTCTACCGAGAGTCAGAGCTAGCTAGGGTTGTGCCAACCCCTCGTTTAAAGGTGGTACAACCAGACTTTTACTTTTAGTAATAAATCACCTTATATTATTTTTTACTTAGTAACTTCAGAAGTATGTATTTTGGTTTGTAATTAGGCACCCTGCATTATCTGAGTACAAGAACAGAGGACCAGTATTGCATCCTTGTGGTATCTCTATATGATTTCTCAATAGGTATCTTACTGCATCCAGTGATTCCAAAATCAGTAACTTGATAAACTATACAATTTCTACAATGTCTGGAAATTTCAGAAGTTACCTAACACGACAGTCGACATTACTTCCAGTGGAACTAGCAGTTTCGTGGCCAATAATGCTGCATCCCAAAAGTTAGCAAGTTCAGCGCAAAGCTTAGCTAGTGCCTATTCACAAGCGTTAATAATTACCACAGCGCATTCATGTAGCGGTGGGTAAATCCATTTAGCAGTCTGTTATGTTTCAGCGAAATCCGAGAGCTCAGGCAGGGAATTGCAAATGCACTTATGGCTTATAAAAGGAAAGCTTTGATGAGCGCCTCTTAGCAGAGCAAAAGCCACCCTAAGACGACAGGAAAAGCGGCGGCGAATTTTTAATTCGGGCCCACTTAAAAGTCGCTATTTACTTATATATGCCGCTGTGTCTCAACCGCGGGCTCCATAAGCAATCCAGAAAATAAACATAAATTTTGATTATGCCGAGCGGGTCGCTATAAAAATTTGTTTGCAATTTAGTTCCGGATTAACTGGCCGGAAATCTGCAAGCAGATTTCTAGGACTTTAATTCCGCGAAAAGACCCAGATGGTCGCGCAAAAGTTAAACAATCATTTATATGCACAGATTCACACCCTATTTAGTGAGCGAGGTCGTTTTTAATTAGTTTTCCGAGGTTCTCGCCGCTCGCGAAAAAGTACAAAGGAAAATTAAATAATACCTTATCAAAGGCCTTCATAAATGGAATCTTTAAGTGCACATATTGGAAAATAAAAGAGAGGAGTTCTGCCCAACCCTCTTATCCCCGGAGGCATATTTAATTAGCAGCGTTATTTTAGCTCAAATTCATTAAAATAGGATAAGTTAATTATTCAATCCGGTTCGATATAAAAACCTCCCGCGGCAGATGATAACTAAATTATAACTAAGCAATCGCGCTGCTATAAGTTCGTAATAGAGCAATTAAGAGCCAGCTGTGATAATGTTCAACTTTAAACAACTAGGTACAAATAAGGGGAAATTACAGTCACTGTAGTTAATTGAAGTTCAAAATGTTTGGTTTCTCTAATACCTTATCTGAAGTTTTGTTGAGAATTAACATTTCCTTCGATAATATAATTTACAGTAACTATATAGGGCAATTCAGAAACATTTACCTTGAAGATAAACATACTTTTATTGTGTATACTAGGTTAGGCTGGGTTAGACTCTCTCAATCTTGTAAAAAAAAAACAGGTAGGTGATCATAATCATATGTGCTGGGAATTTACTTAATTGGTATGAACGAGTAATAGGTAAATCTTCAAACTTATGTTTGACCATGGACCAGACAGTTTAATAAAAAAAGTGTGAAATCGTGTAAACACAAAAGTGAGTGTAGTTAGGCTACAAAACCTAGTTCAACGCGTGCTAGATAAGTTGTTTGTAAACAAGACTTAGCAGTTTGCATCCAGTTACTGGATCAAGTTGCAAATTACTATAGGAAGCATTTCGCCAACCTTTGACATATGCGACGTGCACTGGGTCATATTGCGACCACTTTGTATAATTACGCTACAATAAGTGCATGCTATCGTGTTTTTTAGTTTATGTTAATAGTAGGTTGAGAAAACACGTAACACATAATTAAATATATATAAAGGTTCTGTATTTATTATTGAAATCAATATACTTTTAACCATTGAAGTATGTTCATTTGTAACGGGAGACGTAGGCTAAGATTGTCTTTAAAGGGGTGGTAAGGCCTGACCATCTTATCGCAACCAAGAAGTTCCATCTCCAGTCAAGAAACAACCTGGTTCTACAATATCATAAAGTTTATGTTCTAAAATGTGAATTGGACGAGTACAAGAATAATTCCGGAACTAAGCAAATCGAAGGCTTGCACAAATTCAACCACCGTCACGGAAACATAAAACTATCGGTTCAATTCCATATAACTACACAATTTATGGATTACCTTGCCACACGGGGATTTTTTATAAAGCAAGAATTAATGCTCAAATCATTTCTCTATGAAAACAGAACTCTGTGGTCCAGAAACTGTCGTGCGGTGTAGCAAAGTTCTACTAGCTAGTCTTTGAACAGGATAGTGTGGTATGTTTTTCGGACTTTTTCCACTATCTAGTCTAGGGTGTAAATCACACAACGTTTCGGGAGTTTTGATCTACTCCCGTCTTCAGGTGTTCTTGGTTAGTCCTGAGAAGGACTGATATTAAACGTTTTTCTACGTAAATTTGTGCCTCCCCCGGGGTTTGAACCCTAGACAGTGGAAAACGCCCGAAAAACATATCAAAATAGACCACTGCCAAAAAATGACATTCAGAGAACAACAGGATAGGGTGGGTTGTGCGTCACTGGTTCGAGACGGTTCAAACCAGATTACGTTCAGCTGTTAGTGTAAATTTCAAAACCACATCATCGTTTCCACAAAACAACAAATAAATATCATAAATTGCTGTAACCCACTGTTTATTTACACTATATAAAAACCGCTCCTAAACATGACTTAATATTTGCGGAAATGTAATTCATGATGTTGATTTTGTTTTAAGTTTTATATCCTTTGTACTAGATGTGAATGTCAAATTTGTTTATGCATTTACACAGTTCCCTTCTCTAAATGAAAGGCAAATAAACTGACTAGAGAGTAAATTGGTTCTCAATTTTTGCAATTGCTTACACAAGTACTTGTCCCCAACCATATTTGAAAGCCGTGCGAAAACGGAGTGCGGATGGTATTCGTATGTGAAGTTGATTTGCTTTGGGAAACGAGCTACTGCGCATAAGGCCCTTTGCGTAGAAATCGTTTTACTACACTTTAAATTGTTTACTAGCTATCCACGATTAACAAGACAAAGCCTGACTACTCCCTCACAATATCATAATTGCGCACAAGTGTTGTCGTCCTACGTTAAAATAACTGAATGCATCCACCATCCACTACAGCAAAACCAAAAGTAACTAGGGTGTGACATTTAATTTTGCCGTACACGAGACAATATAACTAGCAAAGTTGTAACCGGTTTATTTTGCAACGATCTGCTCAGAATTGCACGGTAATCGGCGGGTAACACGCCACGATAAGAGTTCGGCATCAATGCGAAAAGTATTTTTTATAGTTCTACAATTTCGGTCGTTAGACTAGTGTATCTCGCCTGTTTTTCGCTCCTCTTAAATTGGTATAAAAGTGGTATACAAGTGCAATTTAAATCAAAACTATTGTGTTAACACGCAACATAAAACTGTGAGTTCGGGTACTATAAAGATTACCACCTTAAAATATAATAATCGCGAATAATTGAAACATTGCTTCGTGTTGTTTACTTTGAACACCTTGGTAAGTCACCTTCAGTTTATCAACGATGTCAGCATGCGCAAATTGTACGAAGCACATCGCCGATCGAGAAACTTCGAAGCTGCAGTGCGATGGTTGTAAGCGCAGTATGCATTTGAACTGCACTGACTTGAAGTCCGAAGACCGCGTTACCCGGCAGAAATTGCGAGGCATTAAAATCGTCTGTAATCAATGCAGCTCGAACATGGATCAATTTGCTGAACTTAAATTATTGCTAAAGAGTTTCAGGGATGAAATTCAAGGAAAATTTGATGATATTCACAATAAGTTGGCTGCATTCACCGCAAAAATTGCCGCTGTTGATTCTTTCTCTTCGCCTCAATTTACTGATAAGATAGCAAATGAGGCCCTTGATCGGCTAACCAGAGCAAAAAATGTTTTTGTTAGAGGTGTGCCAGAAGTGCAAGATTCTATCGATGTTAAAAAAGAACATGATAGCAAAGCAATAAGAGAGGTTCTTTCGACTGTCAATTGTAATTCTAACCCAGTTACCATGTTTCGTGTCGGAAAGCCAGATAATCAACGCCCTCGTATGATAAAAGTAATAATGCCAAACGAGCATGATGCCAAACAAATATTGCGAAACAAAAGCAAACTACTGGAAAAAGCTTCAACGAAAAACATGTCCATCGTCGATGATAAAACTCCTGTACAAGCACAATGTTTAAAAGATCTTCGCGCTGAACTTGACATGAGAAAAAATAATGAACCCGATTTAACCATCAAATATATAAATGGAAATCCGAAAATTGTCACTATGTTTCGGAAATAGTAAATTATTATCAACTTTCAACGACTGGCTGCTTTTATATACGAACCTTGGCTCTCTTAAGGCTAAATTCAATGAATTTTTGTGTACCGTCCAACAACTTAAACCGCAAATTATGCTTATTTCTGAAACCTGGCTTAAACCTACTGATCCAGATACTCTGGTTAATATTCCCGATTATGTAATCTACCGGCAAGATAGAGAGCGTACTGGAGGTGGAGTTTGCATTTATCTGGCAAAACACATAATCCAAAATTTCTCAGTTACACAAATTGATATTTCCATACCTTGCATTGAGGCTATTTGTCTCCAACTGCGTTGGAAGTCATTTTCTCTTAACTTAGCATGTATATACCGATCTCCTGATTCTCAATTAGTTAATGACTTGGTTCTTTTTCAAAAACTAGAATATCTCTCCTCACTCGAAAATGTTGTTGTTACCGGAGATTTTAACTTCCCCGATATATTATGGCCAATAACAAATATTCCTGCAACAATAAATTCACAGAGTCTCTTTATTGAGTGCATCCAAAACTCAAATTTATACCAACTTATATCAGAACCAACTAGATTTCGTATTAACAATATACCTTCCATATTGGACTTAATATTCTGCAATGACCGTCAGCTTATAACAAAACCCAGTATAGAAGCTCCTATAGGTATCTCAGATCATGCTGTTGTAATTTCACACCTTCAGTTTACCCTCAGTATCCCTAATAAGCAAGATAATTTAATTTCGTATGAAAAAACCAATTATGACAGCATCTCGCAATGCTTGGAGCAGATAAATTGGCAGAACATTTTCGGCAAAATAGACAACCCAAGCGAAATGTGGGAATTATTTCACAATACGTTGTCAGAGCTCAAGAATAAATACACAACAAAAAGAAATATGTACAGAAATTTTATAAAACCCTGGATTAACTCTGAACTGCTATCTATGATCAAATATAAAAAGAGTCTATGGCGCAAATATAAACACACAAATCACACTGTTGATTACCAGGCGCATAGAGCTTTTTCAAACAACGTTAAGCTAGCAATAAATCAAGCTAGGTATATGTACGAAGAATCAATAGCCAACAGTGGCAACGAAAAGAAGATTTTCAAGTATATTCGCACTTCATTAAGTACCAAAGTATCAGTTCCTCTCCTAAGAACAATTGACGGAACTCTGTGCCAAAATGATGCCGAAACAGCGGAGATTCTATCCAACACCTTTTCGAATGTATATTCAGATGAACCGACTGACAACCGCCTACCCGATATTATGTCTCCCCGCACTCAAGCCACTTTAAGCGACGTAACTTTTACACCTGAGATTGTCTTAAAACATCTTACACTCTTGAAAAGCAACTCATCACCAGGTCTGGACAGACTTTCTTCGTATTTTCTTAAACGATTTGCAAATTCCCTAGCATTTCCCCTGTCTTCAATCATGAGTGCATCTCTCAAATGCCATATTCTGCCACCTATATGGAAGAATGCCTCAGTCACGGCTATTTTCAAGAAGGGGGACAAATTAGATCCAAGCAATTATCGTCCCATCAGCCTCACCCCCGTTGTATGTAAAGTCATGGAGTCCATAATTGTGGAGCAGATGTCGGAGTTTTTGTTGCGAGAACGTGTTATACCGAAAGAACAGCACGGTTTCGTAAAAGGTCGGTCAACAATGACGAACTTACTACACTGTGTCAACGACTGGACTAAGGCTTTGGACGTTGGTAATCCAACAGACGTCGTTTATCTTGACTTTTCGAAAGCGTTTGATAAAGTGCCAAAACGACGCTTGCTACAGAAAATAGAGCACTCCGGCATTCGTGGAAATTTATATTCATGGATTTCTGACTTTCTCTCTGAAAGAACGTTTAAAGTTAAAGTGGGGCAGACCTATTCCTCGCAGAAACCAGTTCGTAGCGGAGTACCGCAGGGGTCTGTCATGGGCCCCTTACTTTTTCTGATATACTCTAGTGATCTGCAATTTCACATCAAAAGTAAAAAATCTTTCTATTCCGATGATACGAAGATCTACACCAATCCACTTCTCCAGGCTTGGCAACTTCAAGAAGATCTAAATTCAGTAGTTTCATGGTGTACTGATTGGATGATCCCCCTGAATGTAGATAAGTGCGTTGTGCTGCATATTGGCAAGAACAATCCATGTGTTCAGTATGTTATTGACAATAACAAAGTGCGAAAAGTAAGCTCTCATAACGACCTTGGTGTGATAATAAACTCTAATTTAAGTTGGTCCGAACATATAACGCGAATCTGCAAAAAAGCCAATAACCTGCTATTCCTGCTGAAGAAATCATTTGTTAGTGTATCAGTTCAGACTTACATACTACTTTATAAAGTGCACGTTCGTCCAATTCTTGAATATGCGGGTCCGGTCTGGTATCCTGAGTTGGTTCGTGATCAAAACTTGTTAGAGAACTTACAACGTCGCGCAACAAGACTGCCGTTTGGTGTTGTGAGGCCTTCTTACGATGAAAGACTTACTCTGTGCAATTTGCAGCATTTTCTTGAACGCCGTATTCGTGGAGACCTTATCGTAACTTTTAGAATATTACATTTTGATTTTGGAGGTTTACGTGAAATATTCAATATTAATAACGATAACCGTTTACGCGGGCATAGATTTAAACTTAAAAGAGAAAACTTTAAATCAAGAGCACGACAGTTCTTTCTATCAAACAGAGTTTTCTTAACTTGGAACAATTTACCTGAGGAAGTGGTAAGCTCCGACAATGTAAACACGTTTAAAAATAGACTGGACAATGCATAGTTTGTAATTTTTTTTTCTTTTGTTTTGTCGGCTTTAATACTTTCATAATTATATTTTTTTTCTAATGTATAATTTTCTTGTTATTTGTACATCTTACTTGTTACCGTTATACTAGTTTAACCTGTATATTTTGTATTTGTGGGGTTATATAGGACTTAGTCCTCCCCCCTGTATTTTGTTTAATAATAATAATAATAATAATAATAACTATGCGCACTAAAAATAACTCGAATTGGTGTACGATGAAAATGGCACAGGTGGGTGCACCTGACGTGCTATGTTTCAGGCGAGTGTCTCTACAAAGCAAGAGCACAATACGTTAACGAAGGTGTAGTGTGATAATAAGAGCGAAAGGTCTTCGCAAGCAGTAACTTTTGTGCATTATAGCTAAACCACACCATGAAACTAGCAATGAATCGTATCTCTAGATAGTCATGGTATTGCTTCAGACCCCAAGATGAATACATACGCACTAAGAGAGTGGCACAAAAGCAAACAAAAGGTTTGAATTATTTCAACAACATAAAGTAAACAAAATGAAAACGAAGTTACGATGACCTACCAAAGCGTATCAGATGTCTGGATTGAGCTTATTCCTGAAATATTCTTGAATCCTAGCACTGCTAGATACATTTCAGTGGCTGCTTGATGTACACATCAATGCTGCTTGGGCAATTTTGAGATGTGCACCTTCGAAAATATCTACCACAAGGCAGAAGCAGCAATCACGCTAATCTGTTCAAAATGGCCACAGGAAGTAGCTAATGTCCTTTATGAGTAAACAATATTTTTAAGGAATTTACCGAAATTTTCCTAAATTTTGAAAATATGAAATTCAAAACCAAAACAAACATGGGGTTAAGCAACCAAACGTACCTCCACAAGAAAGTAGCGACATCAGTCTCGTCATCCCAAAATAAATTATATCTGGAAATAACTACCCATACACAATTCCTAGAGTTTACATAGTGCGTATTTTGCACGTAACAACCTCAAGTTTCTTCTCAAAATTCGTCATTTTTCAATATCTTTATGAACGACATGTTTGATGAAAATCGACACAATTTCTGCTAGAATAATTAAAAAAATTATGTTAATCAGGAATACAGAAAGTAGTAAATCCCGTACTATTCTTACTAATGCTTCTAGTTCGGTTATGGTAAAAACCCGGTATCTACATAGATTCTTTAGTCACCATACCGTTAAACTCACTTGAAGACCTAAAAAGGTGTACGCATTTTTTATATTTAGCATATAATTTTTGTTCCTTTTCTCCATTGCCCTTGAGCAAAGGAAAAATATTCAGTTCGATTTATCCAAACTAATTCAACCACTAGAGCCCCGATACCATATTCATTACATTCCATCGTTGCTAAAACTGTAAAATTGCCCTTTTGCTATAAAAAATGTCACCCAGCTTCAGTTAGGTGTGAGCGTCTCTGCATTATCCTGGGGACCAAGAAGTATCTTAATAGTGGCCTGCTAACATCACGAAAAGTCCTACCAATGTTATTGTTGGATTCAAAGGTTCAATCACATCTACCCCAGAAATACGAGTTCGATACAGGCTATTGCGCAACTGGAATTCGACAATCATCACTTTAGGTGGTAATTCATGCTAGACTGTGTTATTCAGCCATTAGAGTAGGCCTTGTGTGAATCATCAAGGAGTGAGCAATGGCTCTGTGTGTTTGCGCTTGGACGTCTGCGTAGTAGACTGTCTGTGCGTGGTTTAATATTATTCTTGGTATAAATGCATGGCAGAAACAGATTTTACTTCTTTTACAGGATGGTAAAATTATTAACAGTCTTCGCTATGCAGATGATACTGTAATTACTATCGACAATGCAGATGCACTATAACTTTTGCCGAACAATTTTACTACAATGAGTGACCACTACGGCCTCAAAGTAAACACCGCTAAAATAAAAACACTTGTTATTGTCGAAACTGCGAAATCACAAACCACTACTACACATCACCATGGACGGAAAAACAGACATGGAAAACGTCAAATATTTGGGTACATGTATGAATAAGTTATATCCAGAAGTGGAAATTACGGCCAGAACCAGCTTCATCCACATAAAAATAATTAATATAACTGAAGCTCTAGAAATGTAGATTACACCGAGACTCCTCTGTAGGGGTGATTTATAACGACATTTTAAGAAAGAATTGCTGAAAATGATCAACTAAAGAAAGGCTGCTTATCTGGCTCACATAATTCGCAGTTGTAGATATGACTTACTCAAACTGATTATCGAACCCAAAATCTATAGAAACACTAGTGGTTGAAGAACATCAACGATTGAACAGGATTGGACGCCCATACCCTGTTCTGAGCCAGATTGAGTCACCAGATGTTCAAAGAGATTGTGGCCAACCTTTATTAATTGGAGACGATACTTGAAGACGAAGTGTATACTGCTATGCACACATTTTAAGCCTCTATAATTATTAAGGCAATTAATAATATTTCATACATATCAAATAATATAAAATATTCCAGAAATGTGCTAGTTTAATTTTTGTAAATAGTATAAATTTCATAATTATTGTAGACTTGTATTAAAATAGTGTTAGCCAACAAAACGTGATCAGAGTAGGCTTGGAAATAATTTAAAACAATGAAGTATCGAAGACAAACAATTGGGGGGGAGGAAGCCAAGCTGAATGGTGTTATTCCCAATAAATAATATTGTAAAATTGTGAATAAACGCCCTTTTCCCAATTAAGTGAGTTTAAAAATTGATTGAATGTCCTGTGGATGTGCTATAGTGAAAGAATTTCATTCGTAGCACATCTGCAGAAAGTGTTTTATGGGTGCATCGAGTGTTAGCTTGTATTCCGGTGGCTGTTTTTGGATATCCGAGCAGAGTAATTGGAGCCCCTGGAAGCTGAAGGTAGGCAGTGGCCTTCATTGAGAGCGGAGAAGCCCTGGGTGTAAGCAACGGGGACAACTGGAAGCAGATTTTGGTATTACAGAGGTTGAGCTACAGGACTCGTTTTGCGGTGGCGTTCAGAGGCTGGCCAACAGATAACGAGGGGGCAAGCATCGTGGGACTCGCTAGGAACTCGAGTTGGGCCTTAATTCCGTTCCAAAGGCAACAAAAAGATTGGAAAACTTCACCTAAAAGACAGAATTTAATGCATTTCGTGGTGGGGTCGGTTTTTTTAGAACTTCTGGGACTGGCGTCCTTTGAGTGTTTTGATTATAACATGTATTTACTTACGGCAATTTTTATCATAGGCAATGCTTTAATTACCATGTTACAGATAATTGTCAAGGATAACGAACTTGTTTGTTTTGCGATTTATGACGTTGGAACGCCATTTTTTCATTAGTTAAATAATATCCTGTATGGTAGCTATCCCTTTAGTTACATTACCATTTCACAAAGCGTTAACTTTTAAAACTATTAAAAATAATATCACGATAATTAAATTTGATAGCAAATGTAGTTCTTATAATGATATAAATCAAAATAATACTTGCTAGGATGTAGGGACCCGACCCTTATGAGACAAGAGTCATTTATTAGAGCCCATTTAAGATTAGATTCAACTTATTTATTGAAATTATAAGAACCACAACAATTATTACACCATAACAATTGGCGACCAACGTGGGGCTCGAACTCAAAACCCGCTACCAACTGAGCTAACGGGTTATTAGTGCTCTAGTGCTCTCTGACAATCCTACATGTATTTAAAATTACTAGCTTCTACACTCTTGAAACTACGTGTTATGACTACACGGCTTTCTTAGGTTTTTATTGCCATTTGAGAAATTGACATTATTAACCGACGTGCTCTTATATATCGCTTTAAATGCTTAAAGACATTTATTAATTTTCTTCTCATAACTGAGAAATACTTATTCATGTCAACCAATTTGACAGCTTTCACCCTTTTACCTACATGCGGTCCAGTTTTTAGCGTTTAAGATGATATTTTGTAAGAGACAGCGCGTTATATTAGCCAATTCAGTGTTTTGGAAATCTTCGATGATTTCTTCGAACTTCTACTTTACCATGTATTATAACATTTTATACATTGTCGTATTCGCTCCCGGTAGCATAGCCAAAGTACTCAAGTATACGACTACTGGACCGGGTGGAAATTGTAAATTAATTTAGTATTAATAACTAAAATACGTATAGTATTCTTACATTCCCTTTATTTTTTTATAAAAATTGAAAGAAATAGCTAAAAAATTAAAAGGCTAGCATACTATATAACGCCCAACTAGAATAGCAGATAGCTGTAGATTTAAGAGTAGCAGTTGGTGTACACAAGCCGATGCATTTCTAGGTATTTATGTATTTGAATTTCTCCTTCAAATTCTCAGCATAATGAATTTTAAAATTGCCTGTGACTATTGTCGTTTGGACGCGTAGAACGCAATCTCAGTTACACAAATGACTGTAGGTCGTGAAATGCACATATGTGCACGAACTGGCAATGTTAGAAATAGTATTGACAGAACTTTTAGATTGGAAGAACATTTCATTAAAAAATTTACTGTTTGAGTTGACTTAGCGCCCTCTAACACTGCTCGGTCGAACCTACTGTGCTTAATGTTCATCGGTCAATTGAATATTAAGTTACTTTGTGCGTGAGGAACATACCCATCACTGCGTTTAAGCCTAGTATAACGTCTGTTTCTGTTATGGTCTGAATAGGGGAAATCATCTTATAGAAAATACAGCGTTGGTGGTATAGCTAAATGTATGTAGTAAGAAGTAGGATGATGATATAATGATTATAAGACTCCCTATAACATCGACCAATGGAAAACTGTAAAAATGCATAGTTACGCATGTACCTACTAGAGTGGCTTCAAAGCAAGAAGTACATAGGCGTGGCTACAGTTATGCGCCAATAGACGGCATCAGTGGCGTAACAATGGGTATTTTTAGAGGGGCAAATTAAAATTCCCATTTTAAAGGAAAACTTTTCATGCTGATTTATTTTTGGTTTCAAATGCTAAATAAATTAGCATGTCATAAGATGTACAAGCTCTACCAGAAGCTCGCGAGGCCGCCCTCCCCTGAACGCTTTCCGCCGCGGGAGGACTCGCCGTGCGTCACACGCTCCATCCCGCGCGAGGCATTATTACTAAATTTGCCCGTTTTGCTGCGAATTTTTGCCAAAGCTGTGCATGGAACTTCGCCATTTGGTCGTGGCCGCATTTTAGACAACAGCTGGGAATCTGGCAGAGGGTGCAGGCCAAAGGCGCTTGAATACGCGTGCGACCTGAGAAAGTTCGAATATGGTGCTACGGACAGTAAATGACTAACCCCAATGCGTCATGTAGCTACCAGACTGTAAGGTGCTCGCCCAAACCCCTTTTTGATATTATTAAAGAGTTAATAGTCATGGAAACATTTAACAAAATGACACGACGAACGGCAATGAACTGACTACAATAGGCGAAATCACCTTGTTGAACGTAATGGACTCGTCCAGACGTGTCTAGCGTTCTGCGCATCTATGACGCGGTGTACTTTACAAACTGAAAGACTTCTAACTTTTGATAATGTACATAGTAACGGTGATAATCATATACCTTTTTGACTAATAACTGATAGTCAAATGTCTTTACAAACATTGCGTTATCTGCTGAAAGTACAATCGCCATAGCAACCACACTAACTGTACTTTTAATATTTATAAATAAACTGTTCAAACGTTGTTTATTGACTCGTGATAAAATCATGCCGAATACAACTCGTGTTGCTTGATTATCAAATCGTTTCTGTTTCCACTATATGCGTTATATATGACAATCTGTATTTAAAGAATTTATAACCATATTGCGATCTTTTCCAACTGGTTCACCAATGGTGGTTTCCCTATGTCTGTAAATAATCACTGTAAGACGGAATTCTCAACTATTTTTGACATCACACCCATAAAAATGTATGTGCATTTAAAGTCATATTGGCCAAGTAGCAATGCCTAAACGCAAGAACTTTTCCATAAATAGTTCGTATAAATGACCTAACTTTATTTTCGTCACTTAATTAAGCTCGCTTAGTTAATGCGCAAAAACTTAAAGCCAAAGTAGAACTATCCTTGAGGAACGGATTTAACCGCACAAGCTGAATAAAACGGTTTAAAAATACAATCCAGCAGTAAATATTGGCAAGCGGACGGTATGTTTATCTTTTTTGTTTCGCTCAGGATCACATCCAACACGTAAGTTAATTTAGTCATTTAGCTGTGAGACTAGGATTCGGCTAGTGTGCCAAGATTCCTTCCTAAATATTGCGAACCCTTCCGAAGCCGAAGTTCAGCTAAGCGGATGCAGGTTTCGCATTAAATTTTAATAACCGCCTCTTGGGCCAACCATGCGAACTAAGCTTTGCATCATGTTCGAATACTTTATGGCGGGTGGAAGTTTAGACGTCCATCAAGGCAGGTATATTTTTGAAGTTTTTTAGGCAGGAAGAGGACGCGCCTGGTGTGGTTCGTGCTTTGCAACAGGCGGGAGTCGTGGTGATGAGTGAATGATTGTCTGGCATGCTGAACGCATTGAGTTCATGTTCGGGGGGGGATTGCGTAGTATGTGTCCAAATTTATTAACACAGGAGCGTGGAAGAATTTGCAGTGCTATTTTAAGTTTTGCGATAGACATGTTACAAAAATGTAGTAATGAAGATCGACAGCAACAACTGTAAATATTTTTATTAGATTGGATGGTGCATATTTGACACAGGAAAATGTGTCTCAAAATCCATCTAACTTTGTTATTTTTTTAAGTAGTAGTAAATGTATAATGACTTTAAAATTCACTAGATATGAACGAAGAGGAAGAAGAAAAAAAAAAGCTTGATGATCCTTATTCAACTAAGTATTATTCTTTTATTTACAACAACGAGATGGTAAAATCCAGCTGCAATAACATTCTTCATTTTTTAGTATAGAGGTTTGGAATATGGCTGGTGACACCATTTTGCTGAAACCGATCATGTTCAGGAAGCTGTTAAACTTGAGAATTGGCAAAGCTTTGTGACATATCTTTATATTTTTTCATAAGCTGCCAATGCAAGATATTCGCTGTTGAACATTAAGCGAATATCCACTTTCAGAAAAGTTCAACTCTAGTACAATACTGTAGATATAGTTTCTGTACTATATTCTTTAATTGTAATTGAAAACGACAATAGATACCTGATTCATAGGAAAGAATCTGACTACAAGCATAAAATCGTGCAAGATCGTAACAAATCGTTTTGCTGTAAAAGCAGCATAGCATAAGACAGAATAACCAAGTAGATTAAGCCCTAAAGCAAATTTTTCATTCGCCAGCAGCTCAAAGTTAAAACAAAATACATTGACCTATTTTTATTAACCTCCCAAACTTTTATCAAATGAAAAAGGATTTTATTTCCTAAGTTAAATGTACCAAGAACTTTTCCATCAACAAAGACAAATTTTCAAAGCTTTGTCATATTTATTTTTAACTAGGTCATTCCTGAGGTTGTATTGAAAGCAACGTTTGAGAGAAATATCAACTGGTCTGATGCTAGTTAAATAAATTAATTAAAATTATAAAAACTTTTGAAGTAAATTTTATAGCTGAAATCTCTGGCAGTCGTCTCATTAAATATTTTTGTTTCATCCTGCCTGAAGGATATCACTTTGCAATAAAGAACTTTATTTCTCTCGACTGTTCTTTGATATTAATTGCATTCTGCTCGGCAAGAAATTGCTTAACTGCATTACGTTCTAGTTTAGTAGTTTCGATAACTGCATGGTCGTGTCATTATACTCCAGCTAAGCGCTTACACTGTCTATGACTAATTTTTTAAGAGCAACTTTGTTTATGGACGTTTTTAATTCTCCTCAAAACCACTAATTTTCGGTTCCCGTATTTCCAAATCTAAGGACTTGCTTATACAAAAACTGTGATTTAAAACATTTGAGTGTCAACATTTAGTTTTCAGCTTGTCGCTCACTTACACGTTACTAAATAAAATACAAAATAAACTAAAAAAGTAATTTAATATTCAAATGTCAATAAATATACAAATATAACATGACTATGACAATAATATCACGCGACTGCCCATGAATTGAGTCACATACCAATTTCGCAATCCCTTCTATACAGTGCTGCCCGTTGTCCGTTTCATCGGAATTTGGTAATAGTTTAACTGCTCGATTTCCCGAGCTTTCCAGACAATGCGCGGTCGCGAATGTCCAGATTCTTCGAGGTATTATAAATTCCATAATTTTTTTTCTAAAGCTTGCTACAATTTCATTATCGTTACTGAAAATTTAGTGGTGCAACTTTTTATATCTATCAATATGTGTCAGCTTTCATATGACATTTCTTAAATCGCATGTGCGACGGGTTCCAGTAATAGCCAAGATGTTTATGATGATTCAGTAATAGAGGAAAAGTTTAGTAACCTATAGATTTTTCATGGTTAATGTTTTAATTAATATGAACGTACATCAGCAGCATAAATTGAAAATTCGAAGGATTAATAAAAATCCTGTACTTTCACGCACATAGCTACATACATATAACCTTCATATACTGCAATAGTCTTAATATCGCTTATAATATAGTTGAGAGTTGGTAAAGTGGAGGTAAACACTTGTTGGCGGCCAGAAATCCCAGGTAGAAAAATATTGATTTGTACGTTTATTTGAATTTATTTCAGGCCTTTTTCTTCCTTCCTTTTTTCTACGAGTAATATTCAAATGTTGAAGAAACCGTCCGTAACCATTTCCCCCCTGTTGGACTTCAAATTTTTCTCTAGGATTGCAATTAATACTGTGTTTCAACGTAAATCAACGTGGATTCAAAGTCAATATTTTATTTTTACTCCACCTTTTAACTACCCGAAGGTGCAATTACCACCTTTGCGTTTCCCTCTGCGATTGGGAACAGAATAGCTTGAAGAGTCACGCTCTTTGTAGAAGTTGCGCATTGTGGATTTTGAAATCCTTCTAATTTTATACCTAGTCAACAACCATTGTTTACCAGCTTCACGTGAGTGTAATGTTATAAACAGTAAATAACCGTATGTTGTTTACCAAATATTATTTTCTTCGCATATTTTCTGAATTTCTATTGTTTTGTCCAATCTTGAGAATAGTAAAAAGGAAATGTCACTAATATATGCGCACCACCCGGCGATTATGCGAAGTACTAGTGTTGAAGGCGATAAACATTACCATATTAATAAATACCAGTATGATTGTATACACCCTCTAGCTGTGTGAGATTGTATTACATTTCCGTATTTTAGGTTGACATTTTAATATTATTTGAAATTTATATTAATACCTTTGCAAACCTATATTAGTGAACGATTAATTTAAGCATTTGTACTTGAAGTTATTTACGTTTTATATTTTCTACAACCTATGGATGCGTGTTATTTTATAAATTAGGATTGTAGAAGAGGTAAGTTGCTTTTGTTTGAATTGTTGGTTCGATTATGGCTACCATTTGCAAGCAGTAGTGAATCAGGCTTTAATAGGTACATGGCGCTCTGATTTTGTTATCGTCGCATATAAGGCTGCAGCTGGATAGTGATCCACCTCACTCTAAGCTATCCGAAGCCCTTCAATTAAGAGCTTCCTGTACCTTCATATCTGCATTCTACGAGTACACAGCTACTGAACTTTAAATGATTTCCATGTGGCAAAGCAAAATAATAGTAGCACAATTCGACTAAAATACATAATAAAACGTAGTCTTCGTCGCATGTCAGTTTCACAAATGTTACAGAGCTTTTGAACTTCAAGTGCTTCTAGGCGGCAAAGCTAAAGTAATAAAAGTAGCGGGGTTGGCTTAACGAACATAACTATATGTTTCAGAGTCAAAATAAGAATACTGTATTTTACCCACATAATCTGAAGCTATTGCAAAGTAAGATATCAATTTCAGGAATAGCTCAGTCAGATTAATTCATTTCCATAGAAATCAGGAAAAACTATTTACGATATACTTCAATCAGCAAAACCATTTAGTAATAATCTCAATCATCCACAGCGCCCCCGTTAGAAATCTCTCCTCATTAAGAAATCCGCAATTCTGCATTTTTAAAAGCGGCTCCAACTAACTGGATTAAACACAGCTTTGAACGTTAAAGAACGAAAAGCTTTCCCAACTGCAGTTTAAATCAACGCCGACGCGGCCCCAGTAAACTTTAGAAGAATCTCTGGAGGGTTTAGCTGAAGTGGAGTGGAGGTTCCGCGGTGATTATAAACTTATATGGGAAGTCAGGCATGCATGCATGTACACGGAACTTCTATCAGGTAGGAAATTTCAGAGATAAGGTTAGCTCATGAACGTTCAACCAATAACCCCGCTCTAGTAATTTGATGAATTTGCAATTCACTGATGGAAATATGGAAACCTACTTGCGTCTGCTATTGAATTTTGTTTTAGATTATACATTTTCGTGACTGCTCATCTCTGCGAAATAAGGTTTATACAAAAGCTTCTTCACTGGCTGAGTCAGGGGCAATTTTAAAGGGGTTTCACAAAAAATTACAAATCCAGGCACGGTCTTGTAACGAATTACAATCGACCCTAGGGGTTGCAGCCGTACACAAATTACCTGGCCAGCGCATGCGAGGCCTCCACAATAAGAAAACTGGTGATACATGGGAAATCAATAATCTAAAATTAATCGCAGAACATAATTTCCCCACCGTAATTTAATTATAAATACGTTCTGATCTTCATCGCGTTTCTCAAGCTCCACTGCGCTTTAGGAGGGCTGGGCGGCACTTTGCCAGGATTTTGAGGCGAAAGGATTTGCGAGGCTGCATCCACATCTGTTGCGAGCATTTCCAAGATTGTTCGAGATTTTCAGGTGACAGGAAGAATAACAGCGCTGCCGATTGAAACGCGAGGTGCGCCGAGCGAATTCCTGCTGAATTGGCAATTACTCATTCAGGGGATGTTCATATCGACAACTATAAAAAGCCAGATTGCCAATTTACCTCATTTTAAGTTTTTATTAGCTTTTTAGGTCGGTGCATGGAGTATTCTAGAAAATGGTGTAGTTGTAGCTTTACAAGAGCGAATGCTTCTCCATTTACGTCGATATTTGCTGAATAAACTTGATTTCAAATTTACAATTAAACGTTACTTACTTGCTTATTCAAGCATCGATTTCTTTATGGAAATCAGTTTCTCCGTTTCCTTGTCTTCTTCTGTTAGGCGGATGGTTGGTAACATCTGCTATTGTTCTTTTGAGTCACTCAATTTCGATTTTGAGAGATTGAAATATGGGAAATATTTAAGATTTTGTTATTGTAGTGTAGGGCTGTTAATACGACGATATTTTCTGATACATCGAAGTTCAGATTTTCGTAATATCTCCATCTATTCTAAGATATAAGAGAGCTATCGTAAACTAACTATACTTAATACTATCAACACTTCCATTTGTGTTTGACCGATACAGATTCCTATTAGGAGAATGTATCTTGAAGGCATGATCCTGACTTTATTCTGACAATAGGGGCAATAGATTACAGAAGTCCTGTCGTGCGGTGCAGGGAAAAAGTTCGTGCTTGCATGTTGGAAAAGTGCTTCTACCATGAAGGGTGCTTCTACCATGAAGCTTGCTTCTACCATGAAGCTTGATTCAAAGTCGGCTAAATGTAAGATAATAATTGAGTACTTCCCTAAATCTTAATAATTACGAAGAATATTAATATCGTGGCAATTTACCATTTAGTGTAGTTATTCCTCGAACTTACCGATGGTGGATCAGACGCTACCACGCAGCTTGCATTACAAGGACATCCTCTAGGAAACAGAAATAATATTTCTGTGTACTTGTCATTTTAGTTTTAAAAGTATTGAATAGATAACTTTCAAATTACCCTATTGTTTTGCTGTGGTTGGTGTGTTGTTGTTTTCCATTGTAAGAGCAGCTAGCAGTTTCGTAACAAGCTTTAACAAAGGTAGCTTCCGTTGCCGAGGCTGTACACACACACACACACACACACAGATGTAATCCCTAAGAAGTATTCTCACATTTCACGCCCCTGTCTCCAGTTCTGAAGGGGTTAATGTGGATTGAGCTAAGAACTTGTGGCGCTCCAGGCAAATAAAACGTTGCAACACATTTATTAGTGCCCGGCGTTCCGACTCACCCCCATCTCCACTGTAAGCTCTCCGTGCAGTCTTTGTTGCATAACACTGGGGCGTTGTAGTTTTCCGAGTAATCAAAACATCCGATTTGATACCGCCTGAAGAGAATTTAGCTTTTCCATTTCAGTAAAGCGACGCTCTAGTTTCCCTGAGGCCGTACCGTACCGTTTTATTATTATTATACTATTTACTAATACTGTTACGTTCATGCCCATTGTTCTTTATGGCTGACAGCTGATGTGACTTAAAACTTTATTTTAGAATTTGTTTCATTAGCCAGCGCCGGCATCACACCACATTTATCATGATTATGTATAGCATTTGTATAAACGAATCAAGCGAAATGAATCCAACCCAACGTACCCGTATCCGTATTTCTACTGCAGTCACTGAACGGCCACGAAATTCCCAGAAAGAGACAAGCCCAAAGATCGCGTTGAACTAAATATTTGCCTACAAATTTTTTTCTGCTTTCTTTCATCAGTACACACATATAGTTCGTCAAAAAATGAAAAGGGGGCCTCTGCTCACACAACAAAATGTATTCACCCATAACTAGGAGCTAAATTCGCGCGTACTAGAGAAGGGGCTGAAAATGGAGCGTAATAGAATCGTGACAAACAATACAAAAAGACCTAGCGTGAGGTGTTCTGCTCGGTTTGCCAAAATGGTAGAATGTGTTCGTTCAGGTACAAATCCAAACCATGTTTGATTTCGAGAAATCACCAAAAATACCTCTTCCACGAACTAGATCAGATTTTCTCAAAGAGTCCGTAACCCAATATCTACCCTCAATGCAGTATGGAAGTTATAATCCCAAAGTAAAGGAACTTTTTACTTTGCAAAGCAGCACATCATGGCAAAATGGTCGAAAAAGATAAGGGCCTTATCCAAAATTTGGAAAATCTTGAGGAATGCAGGATAGGCAACCAAGGCAACTCGATGCGTGTAGTGAAGCATATAATGGTGTATACTATTTAGAAATTCTAATACATTGCAATATGAAACTTGACTGATAGTTTAATATTACAGGGTCCGGCAACTGGTATGACCTATTTTTAGTAGGCTGTTACAGAAACAATATTTTGTTATTGACAATTCTATTGTCAGATTTGTGTGCGTTAATTTATGTAGTTTAATAGATCATGGATAAGTTTCCAATTAATCAACGCGTATACGTGGTTAAAAGCCTTATACGAAGTCAATCACTTGTGAACACAGTTGTTTTCGAGGTTTGGTGACATAACGTGGCCCGTTCAATTCCCCGATTTGACGGCTCCTGATTTCTTTTTGTGGGGATATCTGAAGCAAAAGGTCTTCGAGAGGCGTCCCCAAACAATAAAAGACCTTAAAATGCGTATTTCAGAAGAAATAGAGAGTATCGAACAAAAATTGTTGAGAAGAGTGATGCAAAACTTTAGACAAAGATTGCAGTTCTGCATCGAGATTGCAGTACTGCATTGAGGCTCAGGGAGGCCATTTAAATGAAGTAATTTTTAAGAACTAAAATTGCACATAATAAGGTTGATATTCATCTCAAATTTGATTCAATCCATTACATTTTATCCTTAGGACAGGTCTTGGAAAATAGGTGATACCAGTTGCCGGACCCTGTATAATGCAGGTAATATTTAAATGTATCAACGATAAGGAAATTTATTACGTTAATACTTATAAATGACTTTTGACTCGTAACAACTAAACAACAATTGCAAGACTATTAGATACCATGACAACAACAGTATATAGATACCGGTTCAGATAAACAATTATGGGATTCATTGTTTACCTATAAACGAATGGCTCTCCCTCTAAACGTATAATCAGCCGCGGTGATACCTATAGTTAGAGTGTAATTGCTATGGAGCAATTAGTACCACCCTCCAATAGCCAATGTAACGAGATTGATTACTCCCGGGCGAGAAATATTTAATTTTAAACAATTTATTAGGTTTTATCATGCGATGTTAACAATAACACATTTTTTACAAGAGAGTTACGGTCGCCTCTACTGTATATTGTTTATTGATCATAAAATACGTCATAAATCGTATGACAAAAAGTATCTCCATTTTGAATGTGGCATTTCAATTCCAATTGTAAAGCCTAACATTCTGTACTGCTTGAATCTATCTATAAATTTAACCTTGTTTACATGCATGTTAATTTAGAAACACAATTACACAGACACATACACCAAATCTTGAAATATTTTTGTTGCCAAGTATGGCGTATTCAAATATATCCGCAGCGACATTTTAAGGTGGAAGAGGCGGGTAATTTATTCATAGAAAAGTAATTTTCAGGTTTTCTCATCCCTATCTTTATAAAGTATCACCTCTTCTACTGAAGCGAACTCCGGTTGCAGTTTATTCTGCTGCAGTAGACACTCACTCAGGTGAGACTAAAGTTTAACCTACGTTATTCATATGAAAACAGACGCACAGTAAAGTAAGTGCTGGAATAAATGTCTTTCATAATTAATGTGTTTATGGAACAATGAGATATATATTTTTATACTACAGCAAGCGGGATAAAGAATCATCAAGCAATATCTGTACTAATGAAGATAAATGTAATAGTTCATTTGCATTGTTCTGCTGAATATATTTCACATACACGATGTGAGCGTGATAGCATATGCTTCTATCCTGATTATTTAAAAATAGATTGCCACTTATTCTCATCGCTTTAAAAAGCCTGCATGTCAGAAAAACCTGCTATCATAAATATTATAATCAGTTTACATGGAATCATAGCAGCAGCTAGCACTTGCAGGCTCCAAGCGGATGCATTAGGGGTTTTGAATTTCAAATCTCGGATTTGAATAAGAAACGAACATCCCCTAATACAGCCAGGATGTGATATTCAGAACATCTGGTTATGAGTATGTGTTTACACGGCTACCGCAAAACCCCAGCTGCGATTATGTTAAGGAAGCATAAATACCACAGTCAGCAGTAACGAAATTAAGAAATCAATTTTTCATTAGCCTCGTCTCTGTCCTAATCCTGTAGACAAGGGAAACTCGTGGAAAATAAGAAAGAACAAGCAACAGCTTTAGGTCTTATCCTAAGCCCCATGCTTTAGTGAAACGAACAAATACAGTTACGGTGCTATTTTGCGATGTGTCGATTTTCAATAAAGTTTGCGTGAATGCAGCGGTTCAGGGCATGATTGTTAAATTATCTGCATGCGAGCTTTGCGTTAATTTATTTATTAGTACCGGAAATCGCTTTACCATTAGGTTTTTAAATTAATTTTTCTAGAAGGTTAACAGTTAACATGGTGGAAAACGAACAAAAATAGGTCGGTATTGCAAAAAATTAAGTTAGAAATATGTCATGTATTACGTCTATCTTAAAGGTGGAGATTTCAATCCAAGTACCTGCGAGATATTTGTAATTTAGCTTAGCCTACTGGTCCATTCATATGGCATAAAGCTTATAGTTCCATTAATTTAGTGCAGGGGTGTCTGCGTTTACGAATAGGACGACGTACTAAATGTTTCAATTAGGAACGATAATGTGTTGCTACGATACCAACTCGTCAGTATCGAAGTATATAATTCAATATAATATTTCAATTGGCTTGGGGTTGCTACCCTTAGATCGATTTATTACTGGATAAAATAAAAGAGCACAACGGTTGTGTTTCATAACGTCTTACATGACTTATTCCGTTCAAATAAGTTTCTAAGCATTTCTCCAACTAGTTAAGTTGTGAAGTTCTGATTAGTGCCGCATTTATTACCTAACTAGCCAACTACGTCGCACCATTACAAGAGATATTTACATTTCCGAACGGAATTATGTAATCTTGTTATTGCAAAGTCAACATAAGTCACTTGAGGTTTGTTTAAATCTAAGGATAAATTCTAGCTTGCCTTGGCAATTCTGCAAGAAGGGAATTGCTTTTGCACTTTGCAGCTTACCATGCAAATACGAGCACGCGGATTCAGTTACATTCAAATTTCAGCTCAAGAATATACAAACTAGCTCTAGAAAGATGTTTTCTTTAACTTTCCAACTACAAATGCCGCGCAAATTCCATAAACATCGCCTACAGGAATTCCAGACGTGGCTGGCTAAATTCCAGAGATATTTCGGACACGAGCTGAGCCAAAGTGATTGGTACATTTTGTCAAGAATAGGTTATTAACGGGAGCGAGAAAGATCAGCGTTCAAAAGCGAAATTGAATTAAACTTCCATTACCATCCGAGCGTTTGTATAAAAGTCAATCCAAAAAGGTGGTGATCTATTTCGCAATGCGATTCAAAAGTCCTTGCTGTTGTGAGATATGGTTTATATGAAGGAAGTCTGCAATAAAAGTTTTGTGAAACACGAGTCTCCCACGCCTCACCCCATAGGATCGTTGACCTGGAATAAAACGAAGTACCTGAGCAGTAACAGTACTTTTATCAGCAAAAATACCTATAAAAGCAACGAACCATAATTCTCGCGTACGGGACATTGTCTACAGCAGGCAACCTAAGAACGCAATGAATTTTTAAATCCGATGATTATTTGTTCGGGCACGCAACCGTAAAACGCACACCCTCCGCTCCATTCAATCGAGGGGATTCTTTGTCGCGAAAATCAAATTAACATAATTAAAAATTTAAATAGCGCCTCGAATATCAAAAGCTTTCCGGGCACTTCGAAGAAAGTGCTCTCCGGAGGCGATGTGCATCCTCGAGAGTATAAAATAACTGAAATAAGGTCTTCGGAATTATATTTGACGTCCATTTCCCCATTATTTTTACAACACCCAAAAAAGATAATGAGAACCAGTAATGATCGGCGAATATCTACAAACGTAGCTGTTATTCCCGGAAATAATTCCAAAGCTTGCAGAGGAACTATTACCATGATGAGCTTAGTATTGGTTATAAAGTATTACTGAATATGAATAATCCATCGGTTTAGTATTAGAATATAAACGTTAGAGTTTCTAGATTTGAAAGCAGAAATTTATTAGTTATTTTCGAACTCGGAAAAACTGTAAAATGTTTGCTCGAATGCACTTAAACACAGAAATAATATTCATTTCCACAAATGTTAAACGCAATGTACTTGTTTTGGCATACAACGGTTGTTCAATAGAAACCCATCCTTTAAGAAACTGTCAGAAAACAACTATTAAGAAAATGTTTGTGCCTGCTATTTGAAAAACCCTTGCGCAGCTACCTGCACTTCTACGTCTGACTAAAAATAGCGATTCTGAAACGTCTTTAATGGTCCAAAACTATAGAAACCGCAAGGTGAAAGCACTTGTACTTTGTCAGGCCATTTTTAAATTGTACGAATGTACGGCTATTAGAGTATTTTTCTTAAATTGCGACCCCACTTGTATTTCGGTTTTTTATATTATTCCGCTTATTAAGTTAAGCTTATCGAATTTCATGCCAGCAGTTAATGGCTTACTGCGTACCCAGCTGCGGCAGCCGCCGTAGAATTTGAAAGGCGCTTATTTCGTATCTTCGCTTATATTCGTTGGCAGGAGGTTCCAATATCGATTTAGTATGCAGACGCATTTTTAAAATATTCCGCGACATGAATCGCCCGTGAGTGCGAGAGAGTCCGCAAGCCTGCAGTAAACCTTTGTCGATCGTTGCACGTGTTTCGTGCGAGACACAGACACACTTTTCCCCGTCCGGCTTTGGCAGCTCTGGGGCAGCGTGGCGTGTTGTTTTTGGTGGTGTGTTCCGGGACTTGAAGCGAGCTTATGTGTATATGGGATCAAATTGAGAGCGTTTACTCCTGGTAGTTTTACGTGCGAGCCTTGTCGATTATTCTGGTCGCGTGTCTTCTGGTTAAGAATCTGTAAGACTTCATTATCAACGCCTACGCTTCGAACTCTTTGGAGCCCTCGCCCTGTTTCGCAGACTTTGGAACACCCGCCGAACCGCAAGCTGGTCCCCTTCGACCGCTACAGGTGAAGTTATCTGAAGGTATTGTACTAGACGTAAGCTTTCCGCAGTAATCATATTTGTGCACTAACTAACGTTTGTTACATCACCCCTTTTTCATTATGCAGTGCGAGTAGATTCTCAATGTACAGTGCCATATGCTAGCGCATCACATTTGCGTACTAATTAATGTTTGTAATCATATTTGTGCATTAACTAACGTTTATTACATCACCCTTATTCATTATGCAATGTGAATGGATTCTCCATGTACCGTGCCATATGCAAGCGCATCATTTGCGTACTAATTAATGTCTGTAATCAGATTTGTGTACTAGCTAATGGTTATTTTTAACATCCCCTTTTTCGTTACGCAATGTGAACTTACTAATGTTTGTGTACCTTATTTGTGCACCGTATGTGTCTGAAGAGCAATAGACCTATTTGTCAAACGCTTCCGCTGTATTTTATTTGTGTTGCATATTGAGTTTCAGTGTAAACAATCTGTAGTGTCGTCGCCCGATTGGCGGCTGGTGTAAGATTGGTGTAAAGCGGATCCTGGACGAATTTGTGAGCGCCAAGGTAGGTTCGAACGCTCCAGCTGCCGGTTCCAAGGAATCCCAAGGTTGCACGCATACTCTATCCCGTTTGGCTTTCGGGTTTCTGTCAGACGTGGGGTCATATTCCCAATCCCATGGCGCCCTATTATTTTGTAACACTCTGTATATGTCGGCACACTTGTCCCTATAGCGTCCCGTTCGTAGGACCACGCCCATCTTCCTGAGCGTATTCAGCCTTGGCTATTAATCTGTTCACAAGAATCCTAGGGCAAGTGATAACCGTTCCCGCACGTGAGAAGTTTGGTGCCACTCTCGTTTCCCGAGGGTTCGTAAAAACAGTTTTATACTGTAACAACCGACAGCAATAATTTCTGAAAATTTTCTAGTAGATACACGACCTTTCACTGATGTCATGACGTCTAACTTGGTTCATTCGTTGTGCCCTGTTTTCCATTTGTAAACTTTCTGACCAAGCGTTTCCATAAACAGCTTACATTCGTATACAAAGCTGCAAATAAAAATTAGAAGTGCGCCGATCTTACTCAGACAGGTTTTTGACTACAGATGACATTTCTATATCAACATTCTTATACATGCAATTTAAACAATTTATCAGTGTGTTGCTTACAAACACTACTACTAACATTTTAAAAATCCAGAAGAGTTACGGAATCTGTTAATTTGAACGTGGATGGCCTCGTACAAAAGGCATTTCCAAGAAAGTATGTAAATTATTTCTAATTTCAAGAATAATGTACTGCGCACATTGCATAGGTTAATTATATATGCTCAACGAACGGACCTTCTAACACAAACAAAACTGTTTTAGAACGCATCCGTAAAGGATTCATTACGCAGTGGGCTTTTCAAGCTCGAAATGTCAATAAACTTCCCGCGTTTCACTGTTTCAACTGGTTCACCCTTTCCTAAAATTACATCCATGTGCATGAGTACGAGTATATATTGCTTTATAATGACCAAAGTTACTATTATTAAATTACTCCATTTTATATTATCGATTAGAGAGTTTGTACAGAAAATAGTATTTAAAATGTTGCGTGTATAACTGTGTGGGCCACATAACGTAGAGCCTCTTAATAATTGGGATTACAACCCAACGTACACATATCGTGGCAATACAGTGCTCGATGTGCCCGCGTTTATGAGATTACTGTTGAATTACAATAAAAGAAACGGCCTGGGTTGCAATGACATGTGTCAAGCTTAGTCAGAAGTTACACGTTTCGCAGTCCACCCCATTTTTTGGTATTAACAAATATACTTTCGCTTGTGCTATGAATAAATAAGAACATTTACCACACTATATCTCAGGATTATTTTTAAATTCTAACATAGAAAATAAAAAGAAAAAGGAGGATGCGGTTTGTGCTGAACTTTAAGGTATGAAGGAGAGTTTTTCAACAAGTTATTCAGGGGAGCTGAAAAGCATTACAACGAATTACAAATACGTTTTAGCTTTTAGAGTATTTGAGGTTAAAGCAAGTTAAGACTTTCATACTAATTAGTTAGTACGCTACTATACAGGCACAACCTGTAAATGCATTTAATATAGTTGTTACAGGAAATGTATGAAACCTAGGAATTGTATACAATTCCTAGGAAATGTATATAATGCCGAGCCAATTTAGGAAATGTGTAAAATAATTAATCAAAGATTCTTTAATACATACATTTCTTAGGAAATGTATGCATTTCCTAGGCATTGTATTCCTAAATGGTACTAGGAAATGTATGAAAATCAACATTATACTGTAGAATTTGAGAATGAATGAAAAATAAAACACAGATGAACTGAGCTTTTTCTTAGCAGTGTGACGATTTGTTAGTGCTAGTAACCTAACCTAACCTAACCTAACCTAACCTACCGACATGACATCCCTAATTTAACACATTTCCGATTCCAGGTTAGGAAATGTATAAAATTCCTAGGAAATGTGTATAATAAAATTTATTTCACACATTTCCTGACGGTTTTAGGCATTATATACATTTCCTAGGAATTCTATATAATGACGGATTACATACATTTCCGGTAACATAGTAACATTTGTAACGGTTTAATATATTCTCTTCTCTGAACGTCCGGATACTTCTTGTCGTGGTGTATATCAAGATGCCTATGTAATTTTTGGGTTTCGGGGTTTGTGTATATTTTCTGAAAGTTTTGCGTAGGATACTTCAGAGTGAAATTGGAAATTTTTTAGACTTAACTTCACTTTCGAGACTATTAGATGCATTTTTGAGACTCGCTATAGTAACGTTTTAAAAATAAATTTATCCGTAAAAGCATTAGAAATCAGCTGCAGATTTGATGCTATGGAGTATTTAATGACATCACCAGTGCACCTGTCTATTTGATTTAGGATTTTCATGCTATTTTGGAAGCAACACCATCTGCAGCGCTCTGAAAAACCAGGGACGCACTGTTATCATTACATCCACGAATTTATTTTCAGGCCTTTATTGTTTTTCCGTTTTTTCGAATATCCCCGATATTCTTCACCTTATCTTTGAAGGAAATTACTAACTTTTGAATACTGAAGCAGCCTTACTGTCATGATTTAATAGAGTTAGCATGAATTATAACTTAATGGAAACGACATAAATATGTAAGCAGAAGTTGAAACGGGAAGCTGGCAGCCCTTATGAGTCAGAGTGCATATTTGTGAGCGACTGGAAGTGAATTTCACCTGAGGCGAGTTAAATAAAGCTACTGGAAGTTACACAGTACACAATTTGTTTGTGGGTGCTACAAGTCAGTGATTAAACTATCAGCGCTATCAGTAGGTGTTCCATTATTTGTCTACAGAGCAAATACGCGAATTGCAAAACAGCTAAGTTTCGTGGCGTCTATTTCGTAACGTGACGTCAGCTAATAACCAGGTGATTACCCCCCATCTTTCGTGAAAAATTTCTACGCACCCCACCGCTCAAGGTTTGATGACGCAATCCAGTTCGAAGGCCAGGCTGCAGTTCTCACGCCCCGAGTATTATAAGGTAATCTGATACAGAAAATATTTGCAGCGATAAGCGTTTGCTCCAAGCTGTGTTTTGTACATTGCACCAGCGGAAAGGAATGTGCATGATAAGCTAATAAATGCGTAGGAAAAACGAAGATTCTAGCTGTCAATATATATGGTTATTTGTGAAAAAAAGACTTTTCTTGTGCATGTTGTTTGAAGTCAGGTTCAGCTTCGCTAACACTGCTATTGTAGACCAGCTTCTTGTTTTAGCAGATATTGGCACTGTATTGCCACAAGGCCTAAGACGTGTTTAAATTTAGCGTCCCGACGGAGGGGCAACCAAACGACCCATTGAAAAATACATTTTAACTTCAGCAAACCTCACGAATTTCATTAGCTCCTCTAATTTTGGTTAAATAGTTTGAATAAAATATACGCTGTTATATCTCATTGTAGTACATTATCCACCTCAGCTGAGCTGCTTGTCGGACGTTGGGAAAACAATAGCATCCGGTGACATGAAACCATTCTTTCGATACAAACACACGAGGTTTAAAGACCAGAATTTTTATAACCCATCCTCTGAGACCCAGAGGCGCGTTACAACCTTTGTGCTTCCCGATGCGTTGGAAACGGCATTGGAGGTTATTTGGAAACTGCATTGGGGGTCATTTATTGTAAAATTTAGATTAACTCTAATTTTGGTTACTAATGATCAACCATCACTTTTTCACCAATTTTATTTCTTTGTATATTTTCTGAATTTATGCTGTACTTTGTAATTTTCAAGAAGAGTACATGACTAATTTCATTGATATGGTCGCCCACCCAGCGATTGTGCGAAGAATTTGTTTTTTACTGCTATGAAAATAATTTTATTTATAAATGCGTCATGTTTCGGGGAGACCTCGTCGATGGCTTAGGTGCGATACGTGAATCATGCCATTCATTAGCTGTTTTTCAAGAGCCAGCTGATCTCACTACAATTAGGGTTTTATAAACTTCGCCTAAATCGATTACGAGCCCACCTATTTAGCTAAACGCATTTTCGGCCTGCATAATCTTCATATACAATTTTCTCATTAAATATTTTGTAATGATTTTTATATTAACAATTTGAATTTTAGGTTCGCCTTGAATCTAAGGAACTTGGTGCTAGTTATATGACAATAATTTGCAGCTAAGCTTTTAATTCAAGTATGTACTGTTTGAGGCTTTCGCGGTTACTCGAATTATTCTCCTTAGCATAGAATTTCGGCTTAGACCGCGTAGTATTTCTAGATGAACACCCAGCATTCTCTGGCTTAATGTGCCTTGCACCTTGTGAAGTCGAGCAAAAACCCGCGCGATGGCCATGCTCTTTGGTGGCTCGTGTTGTTCGAGTATCTTGAGAACGAGGATACTTAGGCAGATTTGGCCGTTTTGCTGTTTGTGCATCCATATTCACTAACGTTTCGCAAGACCTTGCAGCTTGCATCATCAGAGTGAAAGTCGCACTAAGAACCGAAGGTCGGTGTGGAGCTATTTACAGTCCTCTGTGCCAGGCGCGCGGACTGGCGTAACGCTGGTTGGTCATCCGAGTGCAACGTAATCCGCGAGGCGTGGCCGTATGACGCACAGTGGTTGTAATGCTTTAGATCGTGTATCACAGGCGTCCACGTTTTACTAAGCTTAAAGCCATCTTCCCTGTTGATATTATTTGGATGTTTTTCTATTTCTATGGCTTCACGTATCACTCGCGGGAAGTAATGAGGTATTCTGGCAAGTACTCTGGCATTCTCAAATTCTAGAGTGTGCCCATTTGTAAAAGTATGCTCAGCTACGGCTGATTTTGTGATGCGTTTGTGTTTGCAATCGCCTTTGTGTTCTTGGAGTCTTTAATTCAATTTAGTGTTATGGCTGTATGGCAACTAACGCCCATATATTTAGTATTCGTTAATCGAACTCACGACCGAAGGACGAGATTGAGTTGGCCAGAGCCGAGCCACCGTAGGAACACATTTAAACTAGAATCTTTATTCCTGAAAAAAATAAAAATAAAATGAAATGGAGTTGTAGAGAGAAACAATCGATCCTAACAGCTATTATTCTTATTCTAGTGGCTTCGTTTTATAGCTAACCGAAGGATAAGATCCCGTAGCGGCTGTATATTAATATATAGCCTAGACGCTTAAAGGTTTTTAAACATTCAGTGAACTTGAACTCAGTCCCTGAAAAGCTGTGTTATATCGACGTTGTCACTAAACTTATTAGGGAAAATGTATATATACGGTTAGGATCTAATAGTCACTTCAAAGGTAAAAAAATAAGGTGTCGCTCCTAAGGGGTTCGCGTTTAAAAAGGCTTTAAATGTAAAATCAAGCTGAGGTTTTCAAATTTCACCTTTTTTAGACCCATTTTAGATAATAATATAATCATCACTGCTAACAATAGCTAGCAGTAAACAATCAACTGTGTCGCGTTTTTATGACAATATAATAGTTCTATCTACTTATTACGGTTGCAAGGTTACACACGTAGTCTGCAAAGCACAAGTCCAATTAGAACAAACTGTATTTATTTTAGAAGCGATGTCACGAATAGCAAAATTTAAACTTGTCACGTAACTCGCAATAAAACCATCGTGTCACAGTGAATGCTCTCTCTTAATAATTTGTCGTAGCATGAAAGGAGAAATTACTATGCCATAAATTGTTAATAAATCTAAGTCAGGATACTACTATTACTAAAAGTGGATTTTTTATTGCATATAAATCGCTTTTTGCAAGAGACTATTGAATAATATGCATTTTTTTTACAATAATAGCACACTTATTACCTTGAATGCTATTTAGAATTTTCCAATAAAGGTATAACCAATTATTATTCTATAATAGCATATACCAAAGGTGGAGTTATCTTTTAATGTGAAAGGTTTATCGATGCCTTCATTATTCCAATTATCTAAAAAACGCTCTGAATTTCAGTCCATAATTATAAAAAGCACACGTCCAGCATGAATATTATCTTTCAAATCATACGGTTTACTAACAAAATCATGTAAATGAGTCTCCGCCCCTGGGCCTCTAGCTGCTACGCATTTTAAAATGTACGTGTAATCCCGAATCCCGAAATGGAAATAGCAAAATATGGTCGGCTACTTCAGTTTAACTTTTCATGGGCGGAAAGCTCTACACGGCTGAAAACTGAAGCTTGTTTATGATTGCCATTTCACCTTTCTAATGTTTCCCAACTGTAGGTAAAGTTTCACAGAAAACATTTACGTTGTTAATTTACAAACAACCTAAACTTGCCAGTTGAAGTTCGATATTTCTTCTGCCTCGTAGCTCTACACAGCTAAAACTAGCTGCGAAGTACAAAGCAAAGCCACATATTTAAGCAAAATGCGTTTTGTTCTGCTTTAGAAAAGCGGACGTGCAGCTTCTCATGCCCGCATTAAGTCGACAATTGTGTTTGTTTACCATATTTACTGCGCGGGAATCCTGTAACCCCAAGTTTAAAGGGAGCTTTTGTACACTCTGTGTGCTCAGGAAGGGATGAAGAATCATCCCTGCGGGCTGCACAGATACAAGTAAACAGACGAGAAGTTCGAATGAATAATGCGTTAGTGATTCTCAAATAAGTGGGTACCTTGGAAGCTTTCGTTTCTTGTATACAATATTCATGTAATTTCAAGTATGGGGATGCAGAGAAGTTGATCCCACTTTATAGCAACACTGCAGTCTCGCGTAAAAAACTATTGATGTCGATTTAGTTCTTATAGATTTAAATTGGACAGGAAATAAACTGAACGAATTCAACGGAAATGTAAAATACGCAATTTAAAAAAGTGAGGTTGACTAGATTAGATGCAGGAACATTGGAGTTAGGGTAAAAAAAACAAAACGATCAGTGCTTTAACGATTTACATTCTGCGTTCAAGAATGTCTTCATCTAAAGTCTAAAATTACACAAATGCAAGTAATTACACAACAAATTTAAAATCTTTCGCGTAAATTATTAAAAAGTAAACCATTGAAAGAGTAACAATATAAATGAAGTGAAATAGGTTTTGTTGTGCTAAAAAAGCAAATTAATTACTATTATTTTTAATTGAATATTTGCATCTCTATTGTAACTTCAAAAACTACATTTACATAATAAAATAAATATTAATACCGTGAATGCTTAAAGTTATGATAAAGAAAAGTAACAATTTCGTATTACTCTCTCACGATATGCTGTCTAAGGCCTCAGTAAACAATTTTATTCTTAGTATTTACATTTTATTCTCGCATGACTTACAACATTAAAACATAGCAAATATAAATAGAAGTATTTTCAGTAGCTCACAAAGTGCTATATTGTGATTAGTACCTAACTTACGCTTTTTATTTTTGACATGGGATAGACGGACTACTGAAAAATTAGGAAGTTATTCAATTTAAGTAGGTAAAAAGTAAATATAATTTACAAATTTCATTAATTCGATATTTTGTAGAAACGGCCTTCCAGCAGCTCATGGTAATCGTAATCTCTAGAAGAATTTTGACATCCAGGACTACTCATTGTCTTCTGAGAAACTAAGTAGGCTTACCAAATTCCGACGGAATTAGATAATGGGCAAGACCGCAATCGCGTGAGCGTTTACTATGGCTGTTTGAACAATTTTGTACCTGTATATGCTTGGCTATTAAATCAGTTTCTTTTAATTTACCCAATTTGTTTGCGTGAGAGTGATGCAACAAGCTAATATTCTGTTAATATATTTAAGCTTCCCTTTTCTATATGAAATTATACTACCCATTTGATGTATAAAAAGATTTGAAATTTAAAGGTTTTCGGTAGCGTTTAGCACCCGAAAACTGCCACTTTTTGTACTAGTAAGTTTTACTTTTCAGCAGGAATAACCATAGCAACAAATACTAACCATTTCCAATGGTCGAAATCGAAATAGACACTCCCATTTTGCGGTATGATCATGACCTGGACTTTTCCCGACCTCCTCGATTAAACTGTCATTTTATAATTAGAAAAATCGCTTCCAATGCAGTAGAATAAAAAAGTATGTATGTAACTCGCACGAAAGCCGACTTTTAGACTCGCCTTATTAATGTGCCTCGCTCGCTGCGCTCGCTTGGCCATAAATTACGGCTCGTCCAAAAAACTCCATAATTTCGTACTTGTAACATAAATAGCTATTATGAGCTCCGATCTACTCATGAGATTCCTTATTTCAAATTGCCATATATTATAGCTAAATATGCATCTTCTTTCCAATCTTGAAAATGTAGTGTAAATCTACACAAATACAAAACTATTATAAAATTCAACAACGCCCACAACGACAACTTAATCAAATATTTGGTGTATACATTAAACGGACAAGAGTTATTTTACGAAACATCAAAGTATTCCAGGTTGTAGCTTTGTTGCACAAACATTCGCATATAATGCGTGCGCAAATTGTGAAAAATTTTACCAGAAAAATTCATGGGTTATCTCCAGAATTTTTCAAAAATATGGCAGTAAAAAAGATAAAACTATGAATGAGCAACACTAGTAATCGATGTTGCAAGATCCTTCAGGGCTACATATTCACCACATTTGTTAGTGCCATCTTGTAGGGCTGAGTAAGCTTGAGAAGCGGGAAGCTCGAAAAGCCAACATAAGGCAGAAAATGGCGAAAATGCGGTCTGAAGTATTGGAAAAAATCATGAAAACTATTTTAGAAAGAGTATCCATTGCGTTAATGGTGGCCAGTTTCAGCAGGTTCTAACAAATTTTCAAGGACCAATGTAAGGTCTAGAAAACCATAGTTCCCTCACTTTACTATTGTAAAAAATTTCAAGTAATAGTATTAATATTCATTACTAATTGTAATGTCAAAAGCGCAGAAAATATGTAGAAGCTGAAAGTTGATAATCTATAAAAAAAAAAATTCTACGACCTCTACTAGGCCTTTTAGCACTAGAGCTTGTTTCACTAAAAGTGACGTTTATAATTTAGCGTGTTTAAAGAGATCAGCTGTTTACTTTTAGCGCATGTGTGGTAGAAAGTGAAGCGAGGTTATAAACCACAATTTCGAACTGGAAGTGAAGTTGTAAAGTTATTCTAGTTACTTCTTGCATTAGAGGTAAAGTGTTTTTAAACAGTTAAAGCGTTATGTAATGAATGCAGTCAGATGTGTAGTATTAATAATTACCTTTGATAACTGACTTTGACAGTACTGGTCCACAACATTCACCTGCGCGTCAAGGCCTACTGTTTATTATGACATAAATTATAACTGTCGTAGATGCAAACCTGTGTTAAATCCACATTTATGGATTAATAGCAGTAAATTTAAGGTCGTTGATAAAATATTGTATGCAACTCGTGCTAAAGTGATTTATGCACGAGACATGTTATGAAACTCAGCCTTCGGCTTCGTGTCATAATTTTCATGTCTCGTGCATAAACCTCAACTTTTAGCACTTGTTGCATAAATAGCTATTTTGAGCGAATTCATGTTGTTTAATGGGTATTTCTTCATCGTACAAAATAAAAATTATTAAAACACCAACTTTAATTAGAACAATCATCCTCTTTATCTTTACAACTAAAAACGAACAACGAAAACTTAACTCTTTACTGGAATTGTAAAGCGACCAACATCCACTAAACTACTTGACAGTTCGACTACCTAGTTGATCTGTTCACTTTTTAAATTGCTTGATATTGGCAGTTCGACTACCACAGCGATCAGTGGTCTCGCGTTCAAACCACGGGGTAGTCATGAATTTACTTGAAAAGACGTACAAAAATCGGTCCTTCTCAGGACTAACCAAGAGTTCATTCACCTGAGGACAGGAGTAGATCAAAAACTCCCGAAACGTCGTGTGATAAACACCCAAGACAGTGGAAAAAGTTCCATAAAAACATATCATACCTACTTAATCGACAAGCAACTTAGGTCTAATTCTACCGAGAACGGGCGGGCTCCATACCTCAGTGGTTAAGTATTCTGGTTACGAATTTAAGGTTCGAGTGTTCAATTCCCGATCCTGGTAAGGTTTTAAAAAAATAAAAACCTCTACAGAACCCCATCATTCGGAAGTGATGTAAAGCCGTGGGTCCCATGTTACTACCATGTGTAGCATATAAAAGATCCCTTGCTAGGGTTAGAACTCCTTAATCTCGGAAAAATTCTAAGTAGGACTAAGGTACCTGGTACTCTGCAAACCAAGACCTTGTCCACGGGGTTGGCAAAAGGGGCATATATGAAGGTCTACTTGCTTGACATCAGTCTCCCCACAAATACTACTAACTAACTAACTACCGGAAACGATGAATGCATCTTGGTTAAGTAAAACATACGCGTTTTCTGTAATTTTACGTCTAGCTGACGTCGATTCTTGGGTAAGACCTTTGTATTGTGCTATTCTATTTGTAGTTGTTCCAAGCATGTTCCGCAATTTTAAATTTTCAAACTGATGCTTTTTAATAACCGTAAGTTCTAAAGGCCTGAATGTTTCACCGATATAATATTTTCCGCATTTACTGGAATTCTATATACACATTTTTAAAATATTGTTCTTCGTTGAACAGTTTAGTTTTTTTATAAGAACTGTCTTCAAAGTATTCATAGCTTTGAATATCGTTCTAACATTAAACATATTTCCAATTCGTCCAATTTTGTCAGACGTGCTTGAAATAACAACCGTACATTACAATGGCATAATACAAAGATCGATGTCAACTAGACGTAAATTAAAGAAACCGCCTAGGGTTTACTTAACCAGGTCGAAAGCATTTCATCGTTCTCGGTAGAATTAGACCTAAGTTGCTGTGGATGTGTAAGGAACAGATCAAGTAGGTAGCCGAACTGCCAGTGTCAAGCATTGTACTGGATGTTGGTCGCTTTTCAATTCTAGCAAAGTTTTCCCCATTATTTTTTTATGTTCTAATTATTCATTTGTTGATAAAGAGGACAAATTGTTCCTCGAAACATATGATTTTTAATAATTTCAACTTTTAGGATGGCGAAATACCCATTAAACAGCATGAACTGAAATTTGAGAATGCACTGAAAACAATATGCAACCAAATAAGAAAAACAGAGCGTAATATATCTATGAAAATTCAGTTTTCTACCTGACTTCATCATGTTTTATTGCAATTTGCACAGTAAATTGTAATATCACAAGCGACTTTATTGAAACTTGCAGAGGGAAAACTTATCGCAAACAGAAAGTATTCCATAAATAACCTCCCTTACTTTGCGATCGAATTATTCAAAACCTAACAGCAAATATCGAACCCCTCAATTTGCCGCACTTCAAGAGTCCTCAAATTTCTCTAACCGCTTTTAAGGCAGTTCCTATTGAATTGTACGAATTCTTTGGGCGCAGCAAATTTCGTCAAGCAAAGCTCTCTTTCAGCATCGCCGTTACCTCGGCCCTCGCGCATGCAGATTACGGCACAATAAGGTCACAACAGAAACAGGGAGATCAGAAAACTTGCCAACAGTAAAGTGCTCGAACTTTGCTCGTACGAAATAGTAATTTACGATGCAAGTAACGTTATCAAGCTATTTACATTAGGATAGAATAGTTTGAATGAACGAGCGACGTTAGGAGCGGGTTTTTCAAAATTCTCGAGTAATGTAGAAAGCAGATAACGTTACGTATATCGTAACACGGTATATTTTATCCTAAAATACTAATCTTTTAAAAAAATAGGAATTTTTTTATTAATAACACAACAGCGAGACATATAGCTGCTATGGCTGTGGTGGTATCACTCAATACTGTATTGTTCGTAGCAATGTCAGGTTATGTTAAATTCGAGATTAGCATGTTAAGTTTTGCGTCATCTGTGTTAAATAACAAACAAAACCTAACCTACTAACATCGAATTTGACATAGACTGACATTGTCACTAACAATACACGCCAGTACTGCCAACATGTGGTTAAATGCTAATAAAGTATCGGTATGTTATTTTTCTTAACAACACTAGTGCTGTTACATGCATCTTAACGCAACTCGTTGCTGCGGAGTTATTATCATAGTAACATAATAGGATAAAATAATAGTATATTACAGCCCGAGATGGGAAGGGTTTCATTACTGTCGAGAGATTAGTTAGTTGATTGAGACGCGAAGCGTCGAAATCAGCTATTATCTCGAGACTAAGTAAACTTCCTGTCGAGGTTTGTATACTATTTTATTCGCAACCACTTTATTCTAAACAATAATTGGAAAAATTATTATATTATGATACGACAGGTTGCGACGCGCATGAATGGATCAACAAGATTCCCAGTATCCCTACCTACTCAGCGGTCGGGAATGTACTTCCCGCAAACACTTCCCGCACTTGAGCGGGAAGTGAGTGCGGGAAGTAGCGGTCTGAAATGTACGACTTCCCCCACTCAAATGAGGTCAGGAATGTTAACATTACATATATGGTTGCGAATAAAATATTAAAATAGCTGTAAAGACAGCAGCTTTCAAAAGGGGGCACATAAAACGTAAGTTACTGCTTTGTGACGCATCTTTTGTGATGCGCAAGTTCTTGTAGCTTCCTTATTTGAAAGTGTTTGAACGGGTTTTGAGCATACAGTATCTTAAAATAAGTATTCAAATTTACTTTCGTTCAAAGCAGCCAAAAGCTGTAAATGCTACGAGATTTTCATTTCCATGTATTCAGCCATTCTGTTATTATAAATTGTTTCTCAAATTCTTACGAGAATAACTAAAAAAAAATAAAACTTCATTTTTGTAGTCGTCTCTTCTCGGAGAGAAAATCAGCACTATTTTGCTACATCTAAAATTTTCTTCTGGTAAATAATTCCCAAAGAAGTGGGGCAAGGTATACTGAAAAATATTGTTTAAAATTGAAAATTTAAGATTTTTCTACGGTTTTTATACAGGGTGTTTCGGAATTGCACGGCACTATTTTAGGGATGTGTTCTCCAGGGCGAAATAAAAACAAAAGTTCATAGAAACATGGGACCTAAAAGGCTTCGTTTTCAAAATACAGGATGTTGAAGTCTAAACAAATCTTTTTTAAAAAATTTGGAAAACGGCTAGCGGTATTCTAATGAAACTTGGTGTAGGTTAGAATTTCATAAAGTGGCATTATTCGGTCAAAATAAATTTAATTTACTTCCACCAGTGGCGTGTATTGGGGCCACAAGATTGTTTGTTATTATATAATATTTTTAAAAATTTCTTTAAACTGTATTTTAAAAACGAAGCCGTTTAGGTCCCATTAACATCCAATCCACGAAATTGCTGTTACAGATTTTTCAGTTTTTTTCGAAAAAGGTTTATTCTATAAAAAAATCTTTTGCATAGTTTCAGTGGATGAAGCTAAAAACTTGTCTATTGGCTAAAAACAGTGGCGTACCAGATTTTTCTACAATAAGGTAACTGAGGTGGCCCCGATGCACGCCACCGGTAGAAGTAAATTAAATTTATTTTGGCCAAACAATGCCACTTTATGAAATACTAACCTACACCAAGTTTCATTAGAATACCTCAAGGCGCTATCCACATTTTTGAAAAAAAATTTTTTTTTGTTTAACTTCAACATCCTGTATCTTGAAAACGAAGCCGTTTAGGTCCCATGTTGGTATGAACTTTTTTGTTTACTTCGTACTGGAGAATATACCCCTAAAATAGTGCCGTGCAATTCCGAATCATGCTGTATATAATTTAGTTAACCCTTCTTTTATTTTTGTAAATGGTGAATGCTTAAATGTGTGTCGATTTTGTTGCTGAAATATAGTCTTTAATTGCAATTTACAGTCGTTCTAGGGAAATTTGTTTATGCAAACATTATTAAAACAGGAATTTCTCGGAATCACACTTGGGGGAGCCCTAAAATTATTTTCCCAATATCTGACTTCTAGAAACTTAAAAACGAAGACAGTAGACTGTAAAGAAGTTGAAATTTGCATACATATCTGAAATTTAATTAATGTCCACTTTGGTTTTAGCCAATCATGTTTTATGGCATTTCCTAACTAAAACTCTATTACTAACAAAAGTAAAGCTTTACTTTAAATATTTTGAAAATAAGTACTACACCAGCATAAAATAATTTCTATGCATATACTATGATAGGTTTAAATCGTCTGAAGAAAGTAAGGAAAATATATACACCTTCTCTCTTTAGATAAATATCTATAGCCGTGCGGGATTGCTAGATGTCCGGTGAGCGCCTCCCCTGGTGGCGGATAAAGCTCATCAAATATGAACAAATGCCTGGGACGGACTAAAATCAAGTGACCAAGTTGACCAAACCACAAGCGGTGCTAAGAATACTTTGTATCTATTAAACTTTCTATTTTTTAGATTTTAGCAGATATACAAGTTATTGATTAACTTTGGAAAAAGAACAGATGAAAGTCGCTTCGCAGTGCAAGTGAATTTAGAAACTAGAAATTGGAGTCAGTTAGTATCTCATTGGATTAACATTTTGCGATGAAAGAAGCAACAGCTTTTTTAATGCGAGAATTTAAAATTTACTGAGTAGGTACAATAGAAATGATTTAATTAAAACTGAAACTGTTATGATCCTGCATAGACCTGATAGACATTAAATTTATATTCAATGGAATCATATCGTCACATATTTTTAAAGATGGAACTACTTAGAGTAAAAGGAAGAAGCCATCTATAATCTTATACGTACACCTTCTCAAATCCCTATGATAATTCGTTATTGATAAAAATTTACTTTAAAAACACATTTTTAAACAAGCTCAGAAAAGAGTACTTGAAGACAACTAAGCGCTTAAAAACTAGATGTACCTATATGTATACATAAATAGCGTGTTCGACTACTGTCTTAGGCTGTTATTTGTACAATTATATAATTTCCACGATTTCCGGATATAGATATTAGAATCGCGTGGGAATCTGGGAATCCCCGCTCCGGGAGCTTTTAAATGCACGCGCCAAGGGGGGCCGCATGATTCGTAACGTCGATTGTCTTCTCTCGTTAGGTAGTGGGGAAACGATCGCCAGAAAGTGTCCAAGTGTCCACATGTAATGAGCACATACATGCGTGCGGGTGCTATTTTGTTCTATGAACATGGTTGGATACATCCAAAGCAACAGTCTTTATTGTGGCATCGCCGTCGATGCCCTGTACATTCATCTATTGTTTCGAAACCCTCGGTATCACGAAAAGCTCTGAAAAAACGTCCATTCAAGGCTGGCTTCCCGTAGATACTCCCAAACTACCGCTGTCCATTCTTCAAACGAAGTTCCCCTACATAGCGCGTAGAATTCATGACTTTCTGGCAGTGAAGTTGCCATTTTTGCATTGTTTTCGAACCAGGAGTTTGGTATATCTGTGAGTATAAATCACAATAGGAGTGTAGTTTAGTTGGTGCCACACTCTTGAAGATACCAGTTTTATAAAATTTAATTACTCTCTAACATATACAATGCACTTAGCAAAATAAGTATACACGAATATACAAACTGCGTTCATTGCGTCAGCGGAAGGATTTATGACCCCTGACTCGTCTGCCGATTGGTTTGGCATTCCTAATTTTCCAGGTGCGCCAACGTGCCATAGTGTTTTTGAGGGTTTTACGACCTCAATCCTCTTAAGGTAATAGCTCGTCTGGCGAAGCGAATTTCATGCAGCGCGGATTCGACGCCCTTTCAGTTCAGCAAGACGTGTTAATTTTTAGTGTTCTGGTTAATTGCGCGGATTCGGACATTGCGTCTTCAGACATTGTGAATTTCTTGCGTCCCTTGTCGATCGCAAGTAAACCTTCTGCTGACACATGCTTCAGTCCTTTCCGCGAGTTATTTATAGCGGCTTTGCTAGGCTGTTTCTGCCCACCACAGAAGCTTAAAATCTTACTGACTTAATTATTGAGGTTTATTTGTCGTTTAATTAACAATGTTCTAGTTAAAATTGGAAAAATGTTGCAGTAGAGAATCATATTTAATTTTGGTATATGTTGGCACGTGTTTTCAAGAAGGGTCATTAGCACGCACTGAACGAACAAATTTTAGTAATTGTTCTTTATACAAGCCTCTTGCATATTTATAGACGCTACATTATTTACAGGTAAACCTTTTAAATTTATTTCGAAACAAAATTAACCGAAATCACAAATACAACTTTCTATATACATACCTATTAAATTTTCGAAAATAAATTTCACGTATATAATAAGACATATTTTAAGTAAAGACGAGAAGCGTGCCATAAATCTTGGGTTCTTTGCTCAAATGATCGACGCGACGTTTGAAAAAGCCTACCGCTGAGTATCGATTTGCTAAATACGAGTCTTCTCATAAATCAGTTGCTCCAGCATGTTCATTACAAACAACCGACATCTCAGACCTTCTCCTTTATGAACATTTTGTAATAAACATCGTCCGCATAGTATTCAAAGGCTTCAGCTATCCTGGAATTCTCACGAAAATTATTATTTTACGTTATTTGCGCGTCATCGCTGGCATTTTAACAAGGTTCGTCTTCGGTAAGGCCGCACCTGAGCAAAGGAAGAAGATGTTTGCTACAAGATACAAGCTTCCAATATTCCTGAAACTGCATTCACTACAAGGCGCATCCCTGACGGCAAGTTATTCAATTATGCATCATCATCTCGCAGAGGCGGGGCAACAATACCGGAAAAGCCTGAGTCTGCGATCACAAAGGAGGAAGAATTCCAGAGTTCGCTGTTTGGGTCGAGATGCTATTTTCTGAAATTGGGTACAAAGTAGCGGTTTCGGAGCAAATTTAAACAAGGCGCGTTACAGCGTTTACTTTACCGTGATTGATACGTCTGACACTGGAAACCATTAGACATCTTGTATTTTGTTTCAATAAAGGCAATACCAGGAACTGTCAGAAAATAACAGGACTGGAGCTGTATAATTATTTATTAAGATCAATTAAATTCAACGGCGACTGTTATGATAATGAGCTAATTTGTCAATGCGAACGCGTTTGCTTCTATGTACGAAAGAAGTCTGATAGTGTAGACCTAAAGTCTATCATTAGCCGAAGAGGTAGCTTTGAACAAAGATGGGTTTCTAGGCAAACTTGAAAATAAACGTACTGGAATTGATTGTACAAACACCATTACTTTTTATGTTCAAATAAAGTCAGATTCGAATTTATTCTGCCTGACTGTGGTCAAAAATAATCGACTGATCTAGGATAAGATCCCGGGTGGTATAGCTTGAACGAGCGTCCACGTTCGTTCAGCAGAGTTAAGCAACGCTTTTTCTGGTCAGAACTTGGATGGGAGTTCCATGGCTGCTTCTCTCGGCGCTTTGTGGTACGGCTGCCACGGAAATACTTGGTCCCGGATGTCATAATAACATGACAGTCGTTAGTGGGGTTGGAAGTCCCCATAAAAAATGTACAGTGACGCCTATAATTTGCCTAACGGCTGTTGGCTGAGTGCCAAAATAAAATAAGCGTCCACAAACTCGCTTTAATAGCCTATACGAACTAAGAAGCTAGAAAGAGAGCAATATAATTACATAAGTGTTGCGGTGGTTCATATTGCGAAGGGCCACCCATAAAACAAGGTCGAATCCGAGTTTATTAAGCCTCAAATTTTAAATATCGGCCGGTAAATGCCACCTACTTAATCGGCAGCGAAAAAAGTTATTTTACTCATTTATTTACATCACTAATCTAAGATTATTGACCTTTTGGTTAGGTAAGACTTTTAACGCCTTCATCATCAAACAGGTCCCTACTATATGTAAGTAATTAAAACTTGAATGTAAAGTATCCCATGGAGTGTCCGCTCCAAATGATTTTATATATTTGCATGATATAGATGAAACTATTCAACAATTACTCAACCTTCATCCCCACAACAGCTTTAATTTAAAAATAATAGATTTTGCACATAATAACAAACAGTCGACTCCCACTTTCTCTTTCCCGACGCCGACGTACAGAAAATCTTACGAAGTCAATGTTTCGAGTGAGATATAAAGCGCAATTACTATTATACATGTTCTGAACACGCTTTCATAAACTGACTTTTTTATGTGTTTTCGTGGTTTAATGATGCGAAAAGGAACTAACATATTTTGACATAAAAGAAGATTGTTTGGTGAATAAAATATTTGATAACATTAGTTGTTCACATATGGTGCCGCACGAAGAACCGATGCAAGTATAGATATGGAATAGGCTAACGTGATTTTATACAACCATGCCACAAGTGACTAGTAAAAGTCAACTTTATAAAATCCCTTTAGATAATTGTCTTTTGTTACCTCGCCAACAACCTGAGGTTTGCCAAAACAAACTCGTAGAACCAGATGTTATGGTTTTCCCTAATTCCAATTTGTAGCGCAACAGATGAGAGCACAACAACGAGCGGCTACTTCAACGTTTGGAGATTTGCGGCTGGTAACTTGAGAACTACCATAACAAAGAACGAAGAAGGAAAGAAAAAGAAACACATACGAGTAAATTTGACTAAACGCCAGGCATGGTAAAGGCAGAAAAAAATCATCCCTTCACACCTAACACTTAAGGCGGCCAACAGTTGCATATTACGAAATACTATCAATCCTGATTTAATCAGATGGGTGCCGCAATTCATCACACCAATAAAACGAAATCTACAGCATATTATTGACTATTTTTAGAATTCATAAAGCGTCATCAAAAGGAGCCCCGAAAAAATACGCTCCGAAGCTATGAAAGTAAAATTAAGATTCGAAAAAAAGAAATAAAATGGGAGCCAGAAATAGCTCATATTGTCAAAAAATGATCGTACAACAGACGTTGAGAAAATAACCTAACCTTACTTGAAATATTTGTGGATAAAAATGCTTATCAGGTTAAAAATAAATCTAGAAACCTTAAAGTAAATAAATTATGTGTAAGTATAATCAATTGCGTCAGTTACATAACAGTTCGAGGAATTTAAGAATGGCAATAGAGTAGTACAGATTTTTTTAAATTTTACAACACCAGTCTTGCTATTTTTCGATACCTCCCGGTATACAACCTTTGGTCCGGAAGTTTTGCTGGAGGCCATAACAAGAAGATTCGAACGTTTCGTCAAGTATTTCCGTTTCATTTAACTTATGCAAATTTGCTGTGCTGAAAAGTTTTAAGGGTCTCACATACTACCCCAATGGTTCAATAGTTGAAGATAGGTTGTGCTATGACGCATACGGTGCCATTACGTGAGCGCAGCTCAGCGTTTATCATGCAGATACTATCGCCATGCTATTTTAACTGAAGGCTAAGCTGTCCTGTAATGGGTGTTAAAAGAAACAATCCCCCTACACGGCAAATTATGTAGTTAAGGTTAAACACGAAATTCACGTCGGGCTGAATATAAATACCCATTTAGGAAATCAATCATCTGGCAAATGCTGTCAGGATAATATTTTGATAGTAGCTGGCATACGACAGAACACTAATAGGTCTCAAACTGCGATAAACTTCCTACAACACGACTTGTATCGACTCTCTATTTAACCAAACTTTACAGCAGAAACAAGTACAAGCTTCAATTGGACGTTGCAATCACACTCGAAAATTCCCGTTAATGAAATTGAGTTGGAACAAAACCGTGTATTGTTGCAGCCGCTAAATTGGCTTTTTTAATTTGGTTTTGTGTTTGTATTTTAATTAGGCAGGGGCGTTGGTACCTCAACAGACATTCGGTTGCACCACACACGCAGCCTTAGTGTATGGATTTGTGTACGAAACCGGGACTCTAATAAGTTGTGATTCTATAAAAAGGGGACTCGAGTCACGCCAACTTTCCCCAGCATAAAACCTTATATTTATAAACGCTTCAGCTGGTTCGCAAGTGTTATTTCACACTTAACCTACAAAGTTAGGTTCGATGGGGATATAATTTCAGAAAAACGACGCGGTTTTGACATCGACAGTCGCCCCGGATTAAAAATTAACCGTAAACGTCACGTAATGTATCTAGAGCTCCTGTAATTCTCGAGGGCGTTCTTTAAGTACTTGTAGAAGTTTCAACTTAAGACTTTATTTTACAGTCAGGCGATTAGATAAAGATGAACGTGGGGACATTTTATTGTTTATTGTCCAATTATCGTCTTCACATAACCAGCAAAGACTGATGTTGATAAAACCCTTAGCTAGTATCACAGATAGAAAGATGAGAGATATGCTACTATGCATTTTTACGAAATCTTGAGCTCCTCTGTGTTGAAACATTTTTGTGAACGATTCAATTATCTATATTAATGTATGAAGTAACAAAAAATTAGTATTTTATGTTACAATTAAGGTATATTTAGGAAGCATAAACCTAAGGAAAAGTTGGCAAAAAATTATAGTTCACGCTAAAAGGTTAATTCCGCCAGTACCGACTAGACACAAGGCCGAAATACTCTGACGTCACGAGCCCCTGATGTCGCTTGAGGTAGGTGGGTCAGTTAATGGCAGCGACCTGAAGAAGTGCAGATCACAGACATACGTTGATTGAAATTATCGACAATTGAGCGTTTTGTAATAGACAAGTAACTTAATGTCTTCATTAATGTTTGGTAATGTGTGATGCGAATGATTTGCCGTCAGTTTTGTATAATAAAACGAATAAAAACGGTTACAACACAACAGCTGGATTTTTCTCGTAACAAACGAAATTTTGTGTCGGAGATGGTTTTATAGTTTCTTACTTTGTTCATTTGATTGATTGAGGAAAGAAAAGTGAAAGTTCTAATTAATTCTACAACCAATGCCTTGAATTAAAAATTATTCTGGCAAAATTTATAAATAAATAAAAATAAAATGTTGTTTCAAAATTACTACTATATGTGTTGTGTTTATTCTGTACTAGTATCTCGTTAACGTATTGAATATTTTTTGGAAAAATTAAAGCGGAAAAAACTGTATATATATATATATATATTTTTTGGGATTTCTAGGGTTCAATATCGATAAAAAATCACATTTAACCACACGTTGATTTTATATAGGTTGAAATATGGTTGATAGATACATCCTGCACCAAAAGGTCCCGGGTGGTGTAGCTTGAATAAGCGTCCACGTTCGATCAGCGGAGTTAAGCAACGCTCTTTCTGGTCAGGACTTGGATGGGAGTTCCATGGCTGCTTCTCTCGGCGCCTCGTGATACGGCTGTCACGGAAATAGTTGGTCCCGGATGTCATAATAACATCATGACAGTCGTTAGTGGGGTTGGAAGTCCCCATAAAATGTACAGCGACGCCTAACGGCTGTTAGCTGAGTACCAAAATAAATAAATAAATAAATAATTTTATTTAAAATTCAAAATTTGCTTTCAAACTTCAAAAAAGCGAATGGAGTGAGACTAAGGGCTCAGCCAGGACTGGTAACCTCGTTTTCACACGAACCCCTTATTTTTAAAGTTATAAACACTGCGCCTATGCGATTTAACCGACAGCACAGGTACGTAGAACCTGCCTCTGTTGACGTCACGCCGGAGAGCTGAAACCTTGTCTCTAGTCGGTAATGAAAGAAAAATTGTCATACAAAACGTTTTGTGTTTCCATAATTATCAATCCCAACTTTTCTTGTGTTACCTATATTTCTTAAATTTTCGTTTAAAATTCTGCAGTTTTATCGTAGTTAAAATTTTTATTTGAATTTCAAGTTTGGCAGCTGAAAATACACCGACTCCTGTTATAGGTATATATCAAAGCACATGCTCAAGCTTCAGTCAGAATTAAATGATAATTATTTAAATATATTCAAGGAGAAGGAGAGAACTAAAAATAAAACATTTCCAGCAACCTTTAAAACTGAGCTCAAAAGAACCATTTAGAAAAAAGCTCATTAAGGAAGAAAAAAGATACATATCTTCTACAACCAAAAATGATAAGATTTAAATGTATAAACATTTGCTGAAATATTTATGTTTCGGAGCCGCCTAAGTTAGAAAAAGTAAATGTTTTCCTTCATCGACTCGAAGCGTAAATGTTACACAGATAATTTTTTAAGAGCGTTATCGAAAATTGTTGCTTTTTGAGGACTAACTGGAAATTGTTAATAGAACATTCAAAAATTCTAAAAAATTTTTTGTTTTCGGTCGTTATGGAAATCACTGTAAATACTAATTGTTAGATTAGAAAAAATGTGCCAGTCCTGACCAAAATGAATGTGGAAAAGCACGAGTTTTCGATACCGAATTAGAAACATGAATTTCCTACAATTCTGTATTTGAAGTGCATTTTTAGTAGTTTTACACAATCCACTGATTTAAAAATTGTTAATTTTTACGTCGTGCCTGTTTTAAGTAACATTAAGCTAATATTGTTGTTGGAAACAATCAAATATAACTAAACTGGAAATAATAAAATACCAAAGGGAATTCTTCAGCATTAACTTTTTCTTTTCATTTAAAAATTGCTATACATTAAGGAATTTACTAGAAAAACAACTGAACCTCCTCACAGCCGTATTCCACTAAGATTAATTATTTTCTTAACCAATAAACGGGTATTTTTATGATGTTTCTTCTCTCATTAAAATAAAATACTTTCAAAGCAATTGGATAAAAAAAGGGTTTACGTTGTAAACATAAAAGTATTTTTATTTTTATTTGGCTATGAACATTTGCAATCAGAAATTCACAGTCTCTCAGTTTAATTTTGTTTTTAGCAGTAAAAACATAGCCACGAATATTTTTAAAGATATGAAATGGTTTTATACTAGTTTATTACCTCCCCCCCCCCCCGCCTTTATACTAATCCATTTTTAAAATTACTCACGTTTAGGTTACTCCAAATTGCCCACTTTATTTGTATCCAATTTGTTTCAGTTTTAAACACTTTCACTCAAAGATTCAGTTTAACAACGTAATACAATTTTTATATGACCAATTTGTGAACGTAGTAACATAACCTCAATTTTATATTATGTAAAAGCGATAAATTTCCAGAGATTATGAGCGCCCTAAGATCCTTATAGGCTTTTAGAGTTGTTTATAAGTGATTGTGAGCTTTTATAAGCCCCCAGTGCTTAATGCAGAGATTTACATCGTTATGTCTAAATATCAGCAATGAAGCGAAACCAAAACATTTCTATTAAAATCACGTAATAAAACTTTTGGACGTAATTGTAATTTAAAGCAGGTACTACGTTTAAAATTTGGCAGGAAGTCTAATTAAAGAAGTTTTGCGGTGCACGATGTTTAATGATGGGGAAATCTGTGGTATTGGAAGTTTTCGAATGCTATTAATGCTATCACATTTCCGCCCATTTTAAAAGCAGCCTTTGTTTGCTGTTAAATTTTAAACAAACCCGGGATGTTGTTAGGAAGACCAATTAACGCTACAGGGAGATGTTCGCGAGCATAAGAGTCTCAGTTAATTATGGATACACGAAATTAGGATGTAATTGAAAATCTTTAAGCTTTTACGATCCTTTAAACCCTCAACCGCGACAAAAGAGATTGGTTTGCTAATCTTCAAATTTTCTTGAAGTAAATAACGAAGTGACATGACCTTGCTTTATATATTATGATTAGAGCATTACGTGATAAAATTATTTTCCTACGCATATCTACTATGATGGTCTATAATGACAAATACAAAGGCGTTTAATGCCTTAAGGTGACTAGCTAGGTCACTCGGTATGGAAGTCCGGATTAACTTTGTAATTGCGATATAACAACGCTAATTATCATAATCGCATGCCGCTATCAGCACAAACTCCAAGGTCTTCAGCGTACCTCAACTACAAAGCGGCCTATTATTAAGATAGTAAGCCGTAGTTTACATATTGCAACACCCTGGCTAAATCCGCCTAATTTCAGACGAGTTGTTCAGACGACATTAATCCCACAATTTCCCGGCGCAACCTCGTTTCAGGGGGTTCCAAAAATCCTGAAACCGCCGAGCCGCACACGCGAAAACAATACCGAATCCAGCCTGGTAATTACAGCAGGACGGAGGACACATTGCACTACTTTTTCTCTACATTTTAAGCTTCCTGCTAACCTGCCAGAAAAACGATCCACGCACACACACACGACACCTTTGACCACGTTATTCGAGTTCACTTGCTACAAAGGACACGCTCGTCCTTTTCAAAGGCCACTAGATGTGGCGCGATTTGCGAGTGCACTGGGAGTTCAAATCCAGGAGGCGAGCCCGGAAACGGGCGACTCCAACCGGGTGGCCACGACGGAATTTTTCAGTCTTGTTGATTTTGCGGTTGATCCTGATTGTTGCGGCGATGTCAATGTTACCTCAGGTGAAGGTAGCTGCCACTTGTGCCTTGTTTTGTCATTTGGACCGACGCGTTTCGAAAAAAAAATCGATTTTCAGATTTGACATTTTCGGTGTCAAAAATCTAATATGATTTATATAAAACATGCGTTCTGCTATATTTAAGACAGTGACTAAGGACACGCTTCTAGACAACGCATTTGTAGGCGCCGCATACTCGATTTTACATGACAAGGAATTTTTCTTGGACATCGAATCTATAATTTCGCTCTAATAACACACCTGACGTCAAAGCACGTTTTTATGGTTTATAATTATTTGGAACGCCGCAATTGACATTTCACGTGTTGTAAATTTGTCCATTTCCACGATCAGTCAATATATAATTTCCAATCAGTGTCGTTGCTATGCAAGCGTTTACTTTGCACCGCACTGAACATTAATGTGCCGTTAATTAATTAAGCAATCTTTCAGTTGGTACCGGTTTTTCTTTCTACAAATGTTGCTTAGGAAATTGCTGTTTGGGGACGATCATTACTGTCATGACATTCCGCAGTTCTTTATGTTTCATAGTTTATCATTATGGTATAATTTTGGCTGTCAGTCGTTTCCTATATTTTTATAGATCAACATTAAAGGAGTTTAAAGGGAATGCACAATAATTACAACAGATACAAGAACATACAATTCTATTATCTTCGCTTTTAGGAATTAAAAAAAACATTAGTTTTTAATATAATTAAACCACTCTCTTCTGAAGAACAAGCTAAACGTTATTTGTAATAACAACTTACCACTGATAGGAAATAATTTGCAAAATGTGGATATTCCTTGTATTTGTTACTAATTTCACATTTTTTGATGTACAGAAAATTTTGCTCTTTGCCTTGGCTTAAATTCTCGTGAATTGAAAATATTAGAAAGAATACATTTTTAGAGTTGACAGCATTTTTACTTAAAAAATGGGTTTCATAACAATGCCCTCTACTGAATAAATCGAATTCAGAATTTGTACCCAATCCTAAAAACTTAGCGTTGAAAACGTTGAAACGTAACATGGGAATTAACATCCACGTGTCTCGAAAATCAACCAGTTTTTAAACGTTATGCGGTTGGTCATTTAACGTTTAACTCACGACCGAAGAAGACCCTTATCTGTGGATGTTACAATCACGATCCAAAACACGTAAGCTTTTAAAATTGTTGGCCGCTATTTAACATAATTGTTACGTTTAGTTGCAAAACCGACGTCTTTTGAACGTCATGGCGTTGCACATTTTGCACCTATATGTTAACGTCGTTCCGCTTTCAACAGAAAATGGAGGCGTGTATACGTTAAAACGAAGTTTTGTTAACGCCATTTTTTAGTTAATTAATAACGTTATAAACAAAACTTGAACTTGTTTTTTACTCTGAAACGACGTATTTGATATAAAATTGACATTTCATTTGTGTCAGGTATTAACCACATAAGGATTTTACCTTTAAAATGAATATTTGTTATTTTGCCAGCCGAAATAAATGAAACCGCAATCAAAGTCGAAAGCGGTTAATGTAAGGGAGACAAATTAAGCTTAGGGAACATGGCAAGTACTACCCCCCTTATATTATTAGTAACAAAGCGTGTAAGTCGGTGAGAATAGTTGTTTGCTGCTTTCCTTTGACAACGGAATTTAATATTATTATTAAGTTCCTAGGAACAACGCAAGATGCAAACTTAAACGTTTTATTTATAATTTCAAGTGTTTATGTGACATGTGATATTCACAGGTAACACAACACACTAAAGGGATTGAAATCAACATTAATCCTGGTGACAGGTGATAAATAAACGATTTTTTTAAATCTAGGAAAATTTCGATAAGCAGCTGGAAAAATGTAATAAAATAACTCGGAATATATCGTCTATTAACATTTTTGGTAGGAAAAAAGCCTCGGCTTCGCCTTGGCTTGTACTTGCCTACCTAAAATCTTAATAGATCCTTACATTTCTTGTTACTTAAATGCTATTAATGCAACATCTTCTACTTACGACTTACATATTTTCAATTTTTCTCAGCGACACAAATGACGACCGTAACTGTGAATTCAGGTCACCAAACAAAGTGAAAGAACGCCTTGTTAGCGTGCTGTACCATTCCCCTGTGGTGTGGTCGGTGCAAGGATCTCTTACGTCATAGGTGCATTGAGCACACGTGTCCGCTGCTAACTTTACTGAATAAGGGTAAAACTTGCTCGTTTTTGTCACATCAACTTTGGACATTAACTGCTGGCACTTAAAATCAAGTCAAAGTCAGATAGATCAAGATTGAGAATAAAAGACGTTTTAAATTATCGTTATTTTTCCATACTAGGAAAAATGCAAAATTTTCGTATTTTTAGAATCGTCATGCCTACGTTTCACATTAACTGCTGGTCTAAAAAGCATTTAAAGTCAACGACATCAAAACGTAATTATGACGATATATCGGTGCTAAGAGTCGACTACTAATCAAGAAGACGTTTCATATTAACGTAATGTAAAAAATGTTCTATCTTCGATTTTATACTCCTCATACCATTGTTTCACATCAACTGCTGGTTTGAAAAGCACTAAAAATAAACTTCATAAAAACGCAGAAGTACAGAAATCGTAGTTATCGCGTTCCTGCACCAACGTCATATCGACGTTAAGAGACGACTACCAAAGTAAAAGGCGTTTTATATCAACGTTTTCTTACATTTTTGTGTTTTTGTAAACGTCTCGTCTACGTTTCACATTAATTTCTGAGCTAGAGAAAATCTATATTTAACAATATAATAGTATACCACTGTCGAAATATAAATAACGACTATTATATCGACCTTAAGCGTTGACTACTAATAATAGAGTGTTTTTGCTCACCCTCACGTTAAATTAGCATTACGCTACAATCCAAAAATTCGTTTTTGATTAGATGTATCGTTGACATTGCTAAGTAACATAAGCTTTAGGGGCCTCTATTTTAGCGTAACGCAATCGCAAAAACTCCCTATTAAACCACCTCCTTTTAACGTTATTTAAACGTATCAAAGAAGGTAGAATTTTCAAATTTTTGTGAACGTCAATTCAATGTCGTACATTAATTGCTGGTCTAAAAAGCACTTAAAATCAACGACATATCGGCATCGTATGCACGCTTAATTAACGCAGTAGCCAACACGTTTAATGAATGGCATTATTAAGCAAACAGTAAGAAGAATTATTAAAAATAAACGTCTAATTTAAGTTGAGAAAGTGATTAAAATTCAACGTTTAATTTCAACGTATACCATCTTTTCAACGTCGTCAACGTCTTTTCAACGTATTTTAACCGTCTACTGGGAGTGTGCTCAATCCAAAATATCCATTAGTAAAACTATCCCCTGAAAATAAATCCATCGATTTCCCTACGAAAAAGCATTTCTTAACAGTTTCGTGCGTTGCCAAACTATGCACACAACTTATTAATGGGAACTTTTGCATATAATATTTAAATGTTAAATTTTACGAGATGCCCTACATTTAGCGTCTATGTTACTAAGTGGAAAGATAACCATCAGAGAGAAAAATATTGAAGCAATTGGCATTAGAACAATAATATTTGTTTTCTGTGTGATCAACAGTTATTAATGACAACTCTATCATGTATAGAGCTATAGCCAATCATATTTAGGACAGATGTAGCAAAAAAAATCTGCCTTCATGAATCATCAGCCATCACAGGTGTGACAGTATGCGTATTTGTTCATATTTTATGAAATTTACCTCTTAATATGTGAGATGCGAAAAAATAAACGACGCCAGTGATCAGCGTAACTTGAGAAGAATTTACTGAATGTACTTTTATCAATCTTTTCAATAATAAAAACTGGATTTATGGATTTAATCATTTGGAGCAGTGATAATTTTTGCAATAATACAAAAGTCTACTTGTTCTTATTATTATTCTTCGTGTACTTCTTCATCTCAGTCTTCTTTTCCTCCTTTGCCTTCTCCTTCTTCTTCGTCATTTTCTTCATTTAATTGAGAAGAGGAACGTTGCTAAAGTGGATAACATATATCAATTTCCTCGTCTTTATTGTCTTATATTTCTGATGAATCAGAATCTGGCAACAATTACCGCAAATTTATAAACAATGAAGTCCAAATTTTGAACATCTACGCATTGGTTCATCCCCTTTTAAAAGATTGAAAAAAGCCATGGTCGAAAGACAATTCGGAGCAGGAAGTTGCAATGTTCTTTTGGGTTCAACAGATTACCAACATAGACACTTCTGCACTTGATACCATAGTAAACCGTAATGAGTGCTGTTCAGCTGCACAAGCTGTAGAAGTCTAGGACAATTCGCCGTCGCTGATTTGTTGTTATCGATTCGCCGTAGATACAATTCGCCTTCGAAAAATTGGCCTGCAGAACATTCCCGTTGACTGATAAAGTTTTAAATGGATAAACACATTACTCTCAATTCATAAAAAGCAAAAAAAAAAAAATGTAACACAACAATTGCATGGTTTAGTAATATTAATGAGAAAGCCTTTTACAAGGAAAAAACCTAACGCAGAAATAAACTGTGGTCATTAAAATTAATCACAGATAGAATGCAGATTTAAGCATTTCAAAAATGCAGTTTTTCGCTGCGGCAAATCGGGCCGGAGCCACGGGAATCGGATAGACGGCGAATCGAACCGATGGCGAATCGGACCGATGACGAATCGGACCGATGGCGAATCGGACCGAAGACGAATGGGGTAGACGGTAAATAGGGTAGACGGCGAATTTGATCTACTGCAAATCGGCGATGTCGCTTCGGCGACGGCCAATTGGCGACGGAAATTTGTCCCATAGCCTAGATGTAAGTGGTAATAAGAGGGCAGTTATGCAGCGTTTGTTTTTCTCCTATAGATTTAGCGATTCACGTAATACTTTCTTAACTGACTCACCAGAAAAAATTGAATTGAATTATAAGAAATTGGTTCACGAGAAACGTTATGTTGTTTGGCGTCTCGAAGTTTCGATGAGCATAGAAGTTGTAGAAATCATAAAACTTTAGCTGCAACTTGCAAGTTCTGTATTTTTTAGGTAGTTTTAAAGAACGTTCGTAGAAATTAAATATCATATCGGCAGAATAGATTTTTTAACATGACCTCAGGAACTAATTTCTTCTAATGGCAGTTTTTCTGAAAATTTAACTGTGGTGGCTTCAGCTAAAGTAGTTTACATGAATAACCGTCGTTATATTGAACAATAATATATTGGAACTAAAAAGATAAATGTAGTTTACTGCTCGGGAATGTGTTTTGACCATTTTTTACCATTATTCAAAAGCTCTTAAACCAATATCTGACTGTCAAAAATTTGGACTTCACTACTTACCACTTTGTGCCAATTGCCACGGACAAACTTGTCTCAATGCTGCACCAGTCGCCGATTCATCACAAAAACCAGATAATAAATTCGAGAAAATTATAACACCTAGATAATTATAGGTTATCTACTTTATAAACGCATCTCTCCTCAATCAAATGAAGGCGAAGAAATGGGAGAAGAAGAAAAAAAGTGAAAGAAGAGCAAGCACAGTTCTGTATTATTGCACATATGAAAAAATCAACGAATCCTTGAATTGCTTATTATTGGAAGAACGGATCAAGGTAAATTCAGCAAATTCTTCTCAAGTTAATACTGACGTATTAGACGCATGCTAATATATTTTTTATTACAAGTAAAAAACGAGGAATTTTTGTAAGGAATCCCCTTGCTCAATTATTTCTAGAATTAATTTCGGAAAGAGCAACACAGCGCAACCAGCGGTATAAAGAATTATATACTGATTTTGGATTGAACATTATTGGTGAAAATAATTGAAGGATTTTTTGCGTATTTTCAATTAAAATAAATTCAGAAAACGAAGAAAAATCTACCAAATTGGTAAAATTTTTGAAGTTGTTAAATTTTTCGCTGCGTTCTCAGGGACCCACCTCACGCTTTAGAGATTAAGGGTTTTATAAATAAAAAAAAATATCGAACTCCAAACTCGTGTTTACTAATTGGTTGTACATATTTTTATACCCTCAGAAATAATTGACAAGAGTAAAAATCAAACGAATGGATGTGAAAAAAAAGAGAAACTGGAGTTAGGGAAAGTAGCTACTAATCTGAAATAAGAAAAATTCAGTAAATTATTCCAAAGTAATTCTACTGTTCTCTTGAAAATAATAAAAATCAACCAGCTAGATCTAGTTGAAGTGATTCTGTGCCCGAGAATGAACCTGTTTCTGTGGAGTCTAGTCACAGTGAACATACCCTGCTGAGTATAGTCAAATTAAATTTGTGTGAAAAAAAACCATAAATAATTATACAGAGTTAAATTTAATAGAACAGTTGCAACCAAGGCTGAAATGACCCCCCCCCCTCTTTTTGATACAAAATTCACAAATGTGAACCAAGGTTTGTTTAGTAAATGTATACTCTGATATGATCTGCAGCCTCTTGCATCCGTTACCTTAATTGATTTTAATTGATTTCTACTGAATATACATTCTACGTCATATATCACCCTACAGAAAAATCGCAACTATAATAGGTTAATTTTATGATTGTACAACTCTTCACAAACATTTACGCTGACGTTTTGGTGAAATATTCGTGTTGTTGCATCATGTGGCTTCTTCAGGTAATATAAATTTAGAACTGTATTCATTATCATATCTCAAAATCAGCCTTGTATATTTAAATATGGACAAACAATCAATTTTCCAAAAAAGTTAATTTTAATACCGATGTACAAAACTAGCAGCGAGTCTTCCCAGTATTTATATAAATTGTTATAGTTTCAAAAGCGTTTCCAAAATATGTTCATTTTATATGAAAATGTTGTGCTTTCTATAGAGCAGGAGTTTGTCTTTATTTGGAAAATATTTCCATAACGAAAATTTGTCTTTTTATGGTCGTATAAAAACCTTTATTGTTCCTGGAATGCACTAGTAGTTTTATTGAAATTATGTCATATCAGTACTGGGGAGATATATCTACTAGTCACAGTTACTTTAATTTTAATCCATCTACTCATAAAACATTTATAAGCATAGAAATAGCATGAGTGTGCATTTATTTTTGAATATCCACCGCTACAAATTTCTAGAATCTATGTTATTTACGTCATTGTGCCTTTTTATTACAACGCCACAATAATCACTTTCGTCATGCTGTTCCGTGCATTAAATTCGTAAATGGATTGCTGCGCAAAAACTTTTTGATTGAAATATAAACTTTATAAATTAATGTCTTAGATAGGAATTTTTGTTTACAAAACATGACAATTCTAAAGCGTTCAGATAATCGTTTTATACAAAAATTTCAGAGTTCTACATGTATAACACCAGATGTCGACATGTTTCACAATAACCAATAGAAATGTTTTGGAGAGGAGTGCTTAGCTAAATTATTTGTTATGTCAATGGCTTCAACATAAGAACTTTCAAACTTGAAGTTTTCATTTAGTTAATAGACCTTTTGGCTGCGCGGCATCAACATTTTTGTCATTAAGATTATTTTATAATTATTATTCTAGTTTGCTTTAACCTATCACATCTTTCGATGAAAAACTAGCAATCTAGGTCCAGCTGTTACCAAATCAATATTGTTTAACATTAGGACTTCCTATCAGGTTCCTGTACACCTACTACTTGTTTCCTATATCTTATATTCCTATAGGATATATTTAATACTTAAGGAATACCCTGTATAGTTACTAATACGTCTTTGTTAGTAAAAAAACTAAAATAACCTTAACCTAGAGCAAGCTAAGTATTTATGTAAGCGAATTGAATATAAATATCTACTTTTTCCCATTTGTAAGATTTCCAACATTATATCAGCCACTTAGTACTTTTGCGTTGAGTACTACTAGAAAACGGTGCTTTCAATTTAGAAATAGATTGAATATAAGAATCGTTTGTAGCAGAAGTAAAGAAACTACGTTAGTGTGGCCTATTTTATTTAAAAGCTTCTCAAGGAATTATACAAAGTAATGTTATTTATAACAACATGTAAATGGCTATATCTATAGATAATGGATTTTGTAGACCAGGGGCGTCTAGCTATCTTATTGCAAATAGTAGTCTAAGTACATATGTATAAATTGTCACTAAGAAATAACAATTGATGCTATAAATAGGTATTAAGAAAAATATCAAAGCAAATTTATTTATGTCCCAATAATTCTCTATTATTTACTATAAAATCAGAGTAATCAGAAATTAGTTATATTGCATTAAATTAAGAGCAACGCCCACGGGGTTGATATCTCCACTATATCTAATCATAATCATTTGCTGAATATGTTTATTTTTCATTATTTATTTTTGTAATGTGGAGAAAATACGCACCATTACATAGAACCAAAAACACCAAAGAATCTCTATTTCCAAAGGAAATAGGCACTGGCATATGATGTGTTTCTATGTCAGGGAATTGAAGCCCCGACTTTTCATTAAAAGTAATTTTCATAGGCCGCCGCGCCTTTCTCTTTAAATAATAGTAATAATTTTTATTCTGCTCCCACATAATAAAAAGAATATAAGCAAAAGTTCATCCTTAAGGCAATCCAGTAAAATTAAGTCTAACATAAGAGCAAATTATCCAAATCCCAAACTTCTCTAGAAGGAAGGTATCTCATAAAGTAGAAATACGGAGACTACCTTAAGTTTATGGCATTGGCAATAAGAAAGGCCATAAAGTTAGGCCTAGTATTCTTTATAGGGTGAACACCATTAAAACGTTGAGTAGCGCAAAAGTTAATGCTTCGTTCAGAACTTTCTAAATCTTTTAAGTGATGTGCGCAAGTAGTTGGTTCTAGGGGCGACTATAGAATGTTACAAATAGTTAAACAAAATAGTAGCATTATATGTACTTTTAAGCAATTAAACAAAAGAATCAGATAATATTTTAGGAACAAAAGAGCATCATTGAAGGAAATACATCTGAAAGCAATAGATGCGACAATTACTGCTTAGAAAATGAAAAGAACGAACAATTAGTCAGTTTAAAAAATTTTAAACTTCAAAAGTGTTGTTGAAAATCTTTAGGAATTGTAAAAATACTCACATTTACCGAAAAACCGTAATGAATAAAATATTTGTTTGTCTCTATTACGCAAGAATGTAAAATTTGAACCCTGCATGGGTGCTTCAAAAACACGGTGCCAAACTTATGGAGGTTATAGGCGACGTTGAAACATAAATAATTTGCATATCTGAAATTATAAATGGAGAGGAGTTGATTATAAAAAAAATATGTACTGAAAAGCCCGATTTAAAATGTTTAGCGCTTTTAGTTTTTTCGTAAGAGGAATACTCGTAATTTTTGTATTGCGTCATAATGTATTTTGTTGTTTGGATAAAAACTATTAGCTTTACGAAAAACTCAAAGAGCTAAAAAGTTTTTAAATAAATCAGGCTTTTCATTACATATTCTTGTCTGTTAAAAATCCTTAGGAGGGTATAACTCGACAGGGATGGACTTAAAAAAGTTTATAAGCAAAATGTGTATAATCCATTTAGGCAACTCCCGCTACATTTAGATGATGTACCATACATGCGGCAATTAATTTTTATTTATATAGATTAGATTATAAATTGTGCAAAGAAATAAACAAAATACTTTTTTTAATATTTCCGAAAGGGGTGAAATTCAGAGAAATTTCTAATATGGAGGGATATCAAATACAAGAAACCCTAAGCCGCCCCATTTGCAATATGCGTGAATCAAATGACAAAACCTAACGTAATAGAATTGGGAAATTTCTTGAGTCAAAAGAAACTACTTTTAAAAATACTTTACTTATCCCTTTATCAAACTTTTCAAACTATCCTTGCACATGAACCATGCTAGACAAACATATATCTAGTGTAAATGCTGTTGAAATATCTAAGACATGTGATCAGAAAACAAACTAGGGTCGAATAGGAAATAGAACTGTAAGGGAAGAACTGGAAGTAAGACCGATAGTAAAAGGCACTGAATACAAACAACACAAAAAAGGAGATATTTGGGAGTTAAGAGTAAAACAGTGATAAGAGAATATCAAAGAAATAAACAATAAAGCTCATAGAACATATCAGTGCTCACTTCCCCGCTACCTGATAGGTAAAACGAAAAAGGAGGGAAGTCAAGTAACATGGTGAATAACATTTCCAACATTTTGTGTGATTATGGAAGCAATTCTATTTAAATTTTGAAAAAAATTGGAAACACCAATATGTGATTTAGTTTTGATCCAACTAAGGACTAATTCTATAAATTCAAATTTAGTATTATTTTTGTGTCGCCTTTGTATATATTGTATATCAAACTGTGACGCTCGAAGGAGTAAATCAGTGTCAAGAGTAAATTTGGCTATAGTAAAAATGATAAAAGTATTTTCAATATTATATAAAAAAATATTGATGTATCTACTTAAATACATCAATCGATCTGCATATCCATTGTTTTTTTGTCGTTCTCTATATTATATCCCTTGAGAGGCTTTATCTTGCTCTCATTCCGTATCTTCCGTTTCGTCGCGATTCGTATAAAATATTATGGTCGATTTAGTAAAGCGTGATATTTTCTAAAAATGGAGAATATTGAAAACCGGACAGTGATTAGATCCTTCACTTGGGAAGGTCTCCATTTTACTGAAATAGCTAAAAGGATGAAAACAGTTTACCAGGATGTTTGCCCATCAGAGTCGACCGTACGTCAATAGAAAAATGAGTTTACGCGTGAAAGAGAAAATCTCGAAGATGATATAAGAAGTGAAAGACTTGCAATGGCATAGAACTATGCAATTGTCGACCAAGTGGTGAAGTTAGTGATGGAAGAATTACTGTTAAAACGATAGCTAAGATTGTAAAGACTGACCAGAAATCAGTTAGATCGATCCTGCATCAGATTTTGTATTAGAATAAGGTCTCAGTCTGATAGATGCCTCGAACGTTAACATACTTACTTGGACAAACAGCACCGAGTGAACATGTCGTGAGCGTTTGTCCCATGCTAATGGAGATTATAACAACTTTTTGACAAAATCTTTATCATGGACGAACGTTGTTCGGTCCACCATTATGACCCAGTCACCAAACAACACAGTATCGATTGGCAGCATTTCAACCACACGCCTTAAAAAAATCAGAACGAAACAACCGACATGCAAAATAATACTTGTGGTTATCTGTGATTCTCGCAGAGTTTTGTATATCGATTTTATTGACAATTGTCGTACCATGAACGCATGTATTACTGCCATCTTCTAACCATATTGCAAGATTAAACGTCGTGGAAAACTACGAAAAGGAGTGCTCATACAGCACTACAATGAGTCGTTGCACCAACACATTGCAGCGACACCAAAAGCGGTCCTTCTGCACCTATACCGGATTTCGTACCCTCGGATTTCTTTTCACCTTCGTGGAATGCATTTCAGTGACGATCATGGATTAAAAACTGGGGTGACTTTACAATTAGAGGGACAAAGTGCGGACTTCTATCAGCAGGTGATTATGCAGCTGAAAGAAGGAATTTAACTGAAAACTGATAATCGCAGTCGTCCTAGCCAAGTAACGTTCCTCTTCCATAATTCAAGAAAGGATAAAACTATTTAAAAAAATTGTTTTTAGTCTTAGAAAAGTACTGCCAACCTACAGGGGCTTGATAAAATTAAATTAGGGCTACGTCTACAGCTTAGAGTGCTTGAAAACATGAATATCGCATGTATAAACGTTTCTGATGCGTGTACGAACTGCAAACGTACCAGTTGGAATAAACTAAACCATTCAAAACTAATCTGTAGATAATATCAGATTAAACGGATAATATACCAAGCTCAAATAAACTTAAATTACAATTTGCATATGTTTGAAATACACCGAAGGCTAAATAGTACTATCTCTCCGTATAACCACAACTTTAAATTAATTGTAAAGCAATTTCAAACAATTGTACGAGTACTTGCGCAAAAAATAGAGTTATTGAGTTTACTTTTTGTTCAAATTTTTAATCAAAACCGAGCAGTAAATAGTTATTTTTGGGAAGTAACGCAGAGTTCAAAAAAGCAGCTGTACATATATTTTTAATATACCGTTGGGGCCAGAATTATAAGTGAATTTATTTTAATGCGCAATGTTGTATTCCCATTTCCATGGGGACTTGATTGTTACTATTGGTTTCTAAGGGTACTCTACGCCATGTGTAAATGCGTTTATTTTAAAATGCAATATATGAACCGTCATTTTATTGAAAAAGAAGTATTAGCAAGGACAACAGGGCATGTAATAATCCACATACTTGCTGTAAACTGAAGTCGTTATACCATTTGATCAACAGAATTCCTTCCTCCGTAGAATATATTATGTTTTTACATACTCAGTAACGTTTCCATATTGCATTTTAAAATAAACGCATTTACACATTGCGCGTTATAATAAACTCCCTGTATATAACAGCAATAAGATAACATGAACAAGAAATTAACACACATTGCTTGAGTAAGAAAGAGATAAACATAGTACGAGTAGCAAATATACGAGCAGGCTTGAAGCTCATTTTAATTATGACATTTGTCAACTAATTGTGCCTACTAGAATAATTTTGTTGTATGGTCATCTCTTTCTTATTCAAGCATTCTATTTTGTTGTTCGTGTTATCTCGTTGCTGTTATATGTATATAATTATGGTCCCATCCGTATAACAGGAAAATCCGGGTTGAATCACTCCCACAAGAGAAATATTCGTGAGCAGGTTTCATAATAATCAGATAATTCCATAAATTATAAAGTATTACTATTATCCATAATCGATATCCTACTTCCACCAAGTTAGCCAGTAATCCTTGAACATTATATTTTCCACTCGCAACAGTGCAAAAAAATAATCCCCAGCGAATTCGCCTTTGTTATTCTTCAATTTATATCTGCAGCCCGCCCTGATTAATCGCAAAATTAAAATTCTAGTTAACATCCTGTGATGTGGTAACTACTGCCTCGACTACCAAGCAAAAATTTGAATTTTGCTAAACCGTGATATGGGTGGGCTTGAATTATATATAATTGGCTGGTGTTCAAACGCGTGGGATCCTACTTTACATTCTCCACACCTATCTAGATTCCACTCACCTGAAACAAAACAAAACATGTCAGTAGGCAAAAAGCTAATAACAAGAGTTAATAATTTACTATTAATGTGTAGCGATGGACGCTTTGTCTGACAGTGTCAACATTCTACCAACGAAAATCGATGAAATAATTGTATTATAAATGCTGCGAGACACTAGTGAACGACCTTCACAGAACAAGTTTTGTTTAGTAAACTCCAAAACTGCCCCCAATATCCGGATGTTTTTGTAATTAGTTAAAATTGTATTAGAATTTATTAGTAGGTACATAGCAGCTGGATGATTTTTTATAAATCGATTATTAGAATTAATATTTGTATGTGAGATGTGCATGACATATGTTTTCCACCCACTTTCTAGATGGCACTTTCAATAAATAAAAACGTTTATTATGGATAGTTACTTGACAATGATGTATGAGCCTCGCAAGGTGCTAGTTATTATATGATGCCTGTAATTTTATTTTAAAAAAAGCAAAATGGTTGCTCTGTATACTAACTAATAGTACGCTCACTTTCTGGTGATACCGGGTGTGCATTAAGCTATCTATAATTTTTCCATTTAATTCAACAATTATAGAATACTATCTGAAAATGTTATTAAGAAATGGAACAATCAAGAAAATGTTGCAGTAGTAACGTTTAATAATATTAGGGACACTACATGCACATGCACAGCACATCGTTGTGTTGCCTAAGAAGTTGACATATAACCCAAGTGATTAATCAATAAATAATTTTTTGCTTAAATGTTGTTGCTATCTAAGAATGTATAAAATCGGTAGCATAAATAAAAATAGCTAACACAAATTCTCTAATTGATAGCGATCTAATAAATTAAATTTAAAAAATCAAATAGAAAACGATTGTTGACTTTATATTAAAGAAACTTCCTAAAGTCGAAAGAACAAAATGCAGGTTACAAACGAAGTCTCACATCAGAACTTCTTCAATTTCCTAGTAATAAAATAAAAATCAGCTTAAACCCGCCCGTTAGCAATGGGTGAAAAAAACTATTATATTTATTCCACAAGCAGTTCCATATCTATATGTTGTATCAAAACTATTATGAAACACGTCATTTGTCCACTCAGTTCAAGAAATAATGATTTGAATATTTTATATCTAATGAATTAAATGGAACCTGGTGTAATACATAGATAATAGCAGCGCGATCGTTAGCTTTCTTTCTCTGATAGGGACAAATGGTAGACAAATTAAAAAATTTATACGACGTAATAATTCTCCCCGTCTTATTTTTAAATTAAATATTTTTTCCTCGAGTGCTATTATATTCCTCTTAGGAACCCATACGACTTTCTAATGCAAACGTTAAAATCGGCAATTAATTAATTAATTTAAAAAGTTTGCAAGGTATAGAACAAAATCCTTATCAACAACTTACAGGCCAATTTAAAAATCGACTACGTTCAATTAAATGTGACAAGTATTTCTACGATTTTTCCGGCTGACAGTTCTGGTTCAACATGGCAGTGTTTGGGGAGAACGTCTAATTTGCTCGTGCGGGATCAAGTTAGCGCGGGGGATAGGCAGTCAGCTAGCATCTAGCAAATATAGTTTGCATATTTGAGTTAATAGTTTCGTGTGATGAGGTAACCCCTTTTTGGAACATTAGAATCCATTTGACGCATTTTCAGCGCCTTCGGAATTAGTGATTTCCCAGGCAAGTCTTATAAGTCTGAAGTTCCATTTCCCGTCTAGTTGTTGTGCAGCAGAATTTTATTTTGACCTTGGTTCGATAGTTGGAAGGACTCCTATCGTCCTACTATCAAACGTTCTTTATAACGACGCTCTACGCCGAAGCAGGCCTGAATAACCTCCTTTCCATCGCCACATTTGTATAATTAATATTTAAGAACTGACAGCTTTAAGCGGGCCTAAATTTTTCTTGCTGCAATCTGTTGCCAGTTGGTCAACAGGCTATCAGTACTCATTTCTCGTCGCAGTGCAAGAAAACAAATGTGAGGAATTTTTTCCATCGGATAACGTGACGTCACGAGTAGGCAAAATTATTAAGGATTGTTTTTTACCAATGTTTTGCAGTTCCGGTTTTCAGCTGGAGCCCACCTAAAGGTATTTCATGTGCGTTGCCTTAATATAGTAGTTTCATTTATGCAATGTGGCTACACGAATTATTGAAGTAAGATAAGCACTTCGGAATTACCAGCCATTATGTAAGAGACCCCATTTCACCTTCGACAGATGCATCTGGTGGCGCCTAAGACAAGTTACACGAATCTGTCCTCTTACCTTGAAAGTACAATTTCCTTTAACTATAGAGAGCGAGCATGTTCTTACCCCCGTCCCCACCATTTCCACTCTGCTACTGGATCGCTTTTTCGGCTTAATGCGAGCCATGAATCGGGTTTTTCTCCATAACAAGCTTTATACTAATACTAGCTGTTACCCGCGACTTCGTTCGCGCGAGGTTCGTTATTTGTGTATTAAATAATGACTAATTATTTTCTGTGATCCCATCCCATCCCATCCCCGTCCCCATCCCTTTCTCCGTCCCCGTCTCCGTACCATCCCATCCCGTCCCGTCCCATCCCGTCCCGTCCCCTCCCCTTCCATCCCAACCTTTCCCTTTCCTTTCCCTCCCGTCCCGTTCCTTCCCGTCCCGTTTAGTCCCATTCAGTCCCGTCCCGTCCCGTCCCTTCCCGTCCCGTCCCGTCCCGTCCCGTCCCGTCCCCTTCCATCCCATCCCTTCCCTTCCCTTTCCGTCCCGTCCAGTCCCGTTCCGTTACGGCCCGTCCCGTCTCGTCCCTCTCCGTCCCGTCCCGTCCCTTCCCTTCCCTTTCCGTCCCGTCCCTTCCCTTCTCTTCCCGTCCAGTCTCGACCCGTCCCGTCCCGTCCAGTCCTGTCCCGTCCAGTCCAGTCCCGTCCAGTCCCGTCCCGTCCAGTCCCGTCCCGTGCCGTCCCTTTCCTTATGTCATGTCCACCATCTTGGACTTAAAAATAAATGCCATTTTCGTTATTTGTGTATTAAATAGCCTAATGACTAGTTATTTTCTGTCATCCCATCCCATCTCGTCTCCGTCTCCGTCCCCGTCCCCTTCCCCGTCCCCGTCCCTTTTTTCGACTCCATCCCCGTCCCGTCCTGTCCCGTTCCCTCCCCTCCCATCCCATCCCTTCCCTTTCCTTCCCGTCCAGTCCCGTTCCCTCCCCACCCCTCCCAACCCTTCCCTTTCCGTTTCGTCCCGTCCCGTCCCGACCCGTCCCGTTATCTTCTATTTTCACCTTCAGAAGAACTTTGCATGACTTAGTTCAAAATTTGATCATACAAAATTCCAACCCCTTTTTTACCTCTTTAGGGGTTGAATTTTCAAAAATCCTTTCATAGCGGATACGTACTCCCTATGAGAATTCTGCCTGCCAAATTTCAAATGCCATTTTCGCAATCAACGTCCCAAAAAACCTCAATAACGACACCCATGTCGATTTTTATGCTTATTTACCCCATTTCACCCCCTAAGGGGTTGATTTTCGGAAAATCACAAAATACGTGTTTGCTTATTTGTTGTTAGGAATACTCCTACGAAGTTTCAAATCGAAATTTCTATTTAATATTATTTTTCCATACAAAATTGGAACCCCCATTTTACCCCTTTAGGGGTTGAATTTCGAAATATCCTTCCTTATTCCTTGTATACATCATAAAGGGAACCTCTGTGCAAAATTTCAGCTTTCTAGGTCCAAGGGTTGGGCTGGGCGTTGATGAGTGAGTGAATGAGCCAGGAGTCAGGACAAGATTGAAATAGAATTAAGCATAAGGCACTCTCATTTTTCATAATAGAGCAACATTTTATATTAATAAGTAGATGAAGATTAGAAACAAACTCAAATGCAAAATTTCAGCTACATATCAAAAAAATTCTTCCGAGGTTTATTTTTGCGTAACACATATGCGTTATATTATAATAGCTCTATTGTCCTACTTTGTAATCTGCATGCACATTGTACAGCTTCCTGCCATGTGCATTCTTAGATAAGTGTTTAACTTAATAGATTACAATGTTATATAGATCGGTGGTTTAGTGTTTTATCTTTAGTTCCTAGCTCAGCGCTTAACGCGCTTTGTGTAAAAAAAAGTCTTAGAAAGCCTGTGCTAATAAGACTTCAATGTATTTATGCATTGTAAAATACGTATAAAATTGTTTTCTTGAAAAGTCATTTCGTCGGCTTTCTAACTTCACTCATGTTAATTACCATTTTACAGATAAACTGTTTCGTAGCAGTTATTTTTAAATAGATTTTTTTAATTCAAAGGTTATTTAATGTCACTGCAGTTTTAAAATATAGTTACAATTCTTAGTAAACCTTCATACTACAATTCAATTATAAACTAGCTGTTATTTATGAGCAACATTTATTATCAATTTATAAATAAGCGGAAGGAATAATCACAATAATAGAACTCGGAGGAAAATATTAAAAACACTGAAGCAGTACTGTAGAAAATCTGAAATAAAATAACCAAATTGGAGTAGAAAAAATCACTATCAGCTATTATTTTCACACGACCTTAGAAGGAGTAATAAACGACATAGTAAAATATACAGAGAAACTGAGAAAACTAGAAGAAGAAGTAAGAGAATTGGGACTACTAATCAATGATAGAAAAAAATCCTTAATAAACTTCTGGCCTAACTCAAAACCAAGAAAGTTACAGAAGTTAAAGTGGAATAAATTAACGAGCATTCTTTATAAACTGTAATTTACGTTTTAACTTCAAACAGAGGATATTTTATAGTTAACTAAACAATGTTGAGTTAAAAAAACTAATAAAAAATAAATAACATAAAAATTGTGGCTTTTTAAATTTTTCTTTTAAACGCTTAAAGATTGGTGTTCACTGACAGAGAACCGCTAACTATCTAATAGTAATTAAAAAACAAGTAGCAGTAGAAATTTGTTTGATTGTTAATTCATTTAAACGTTAAAATTAAGATACATTAGTTATTAGGTGTTTAGTTCGACTTAAATGGCTAACTTCAGTAACGAAGAGTATGTAGGTATTATTATTATGTTTGAAGCTGCTGAAGAAAACGCGGCACATGCAAGACGCATGACGTGTGTATTCGGAAAAATTTTCAGATCGTCAAACGCATTCAGAAAATAATTTTCTTCGAGTAGCCCAAAGCCGAAGAGAGCCTGGAAATGTACTACCTAAGAAAGGTCATGGTGGCGGCAGACTAAATCAACATGGGATGAATGTGGAGGAAGAGCTTTTAGAAATGGTGGATGCTCATCCAACTACAAGTACACGCCAAATCTCCCACCAAGTTGTAGTTTCTCCATCCTTTGTTTGGCGCACATTGAGCACTAACGGTTTGTCCCGCTATCATCTGTAAAAGATGCAAAGACTGAGGCAGCAGTTTTGCGAATGGCTGCTAAATCGCACTAATACGGAAACAAAATTTCCAATACACGTACTGATGACGGATGAATGATGTTTTATTAGAAATGATGCTCTCAACTTCCACAATTCCAAAATCCGCACGCGATTCGCCAGAGTAGCTCTCAGCAGCGTTTTAGTTTAAACTGTGGGCTGGTATTTTGTACAACGTCTTAATAGGACCTTACCAATTACCAGCATGCTTTAATGGCCATTCTTATTTACAGCTCTTACAAGCCGTACCATGTGGTTTATGCATGCCGGTTGTCCTTCAGATTTTAGTCAAGCTGTACAAGATTACCTCGACACCATCTTGCCGTAAAAAATATTTTCGTCTTTCCACCGAAGTTGATACAATCGATGAATTGCGCCGTCGCATTAACGGTGCAACAGAGCAGTTACACCAACAATTTCCAAAACTTACGGAAAACTTCATTCTTCGAGCTCTTGTTCTTTAATTAAAAAGGTATCTAATTTTTACTATGTGTTTTCTGTATAATTTAAAATTAAACTATCTTAACAGCAAATTATCAGGTGTTGTAAAAAATATGTTTCTACGGAAACGAAAATGCAATGATATTCTTTCTAATTTTTCTTCGTTAATACCGGCGGTATTCAATGAGTGGGCATTAATTGACAAGAACTTTAAACTGATGTTATTTTTATGCTATTGAGCGAGTAGAAGATGCAATTAAAACTTATTGTGTACAGCAGAAATGACCATAAACACAAATCTCCGTAACTAAAAAAAACTTAATACATGTGTACGACACGTTAAGCATACTTGTAGTTACGTAAGTAACTGACACGTGAACACTGGTCTAGCAACAAGAAGAAGAATTTAAAACATTCGAAAGAACGGTATAGTAGGCGAGGCTGAGGTGAATCACAAAAAATACAAGTACATTACCAAACAAATAAAATCGAATATCTTAGACCGATTTGAGCCCATACTGAATCTGATAAAACAAAAACAATCAAGAAAATGACATAATGAAGGCCAGAAGAGAACATAACAAGTAAAAAATAAAAGCTAGGTGGGATTGCATAAAATAAAAATGTACAACTGCAAAATCAAGTCTAAAGACAAAACGTTAGAAGATTTAATTTTTTATTTTACTCAGTATATTATGGAGGTGGGCGTGGATCCTATTGACGCTATTTTACATTTTTTTACCACGCTATTTAAGTACTTTAAATTATTGTTAAACATGAATACAGTACTTATTGATAACAGTAACTTCAAAGTTCCCTATAAATTGAAATAATGACCACTAGTGAAAACAATATTGTACGATAAGTATCTCACTTTGATTTTTTACTTACATTTTTATTATAGGTTGAGAAACTCATAATCATAACAATCTACTCAAAGAAAACAACATTTTTGTAGCACTACATGCTATAAACGCATAAAAAATCCTACACTACAATTGTTGACAATGATTCGTTCAGCAAAGTAAGTTGTAGGCCACGAACTGACAAATGGACTAACAAAAAATCCTGGTCACGCAAGCAGCAGTGTTAGTAGAAAATTCTAACTATTAATAATTAAATGGCACCTAGAGATTGACATCCACACAAATCGTGTTTGCTGGAACTGCTTATTGAGCCACTCCTGACAACAGAAATTTCATGTTCATAAGAGTACTTTGACGGCCATTAAATCGAATTTTGGTTATTATCAAACATTTTGCCTGGAAACAAAATGAAAAGCTTGAAATAATATTGACAACTTCTTACTTGACATACGCCTAGCAGAAACCATTTTCAAGTCGAATAAATAATCATTAGATCGCAGCGGCATGAAACTACACATAGATAATTAAAAGTAACCGAAGATATACTTAGCATAGCACAATAAAAACAGACAATTATTTTGAATCCAAATTGGCAAAGGAAAATAAAACAATGGGAACAACGCATCATATTTAACTTGTAAACTATTATTCTCCTAGGATGTTGGCAAGTAAATAATGTCAAAATGATGCTGCTTTATTACCAATTTTTTGGTCAGTAGTTTTAGACACAAGCAAAGTTTGAAGGAACTGCGTTGTCAATATGTGAATAAAATAAAAATTTGGAGCAGAAGGTCTGTTTACCTACTTAACATTTCTTTTTTATAATACAATACAGCAAATTGTTAAAAATGTATTCTATAGTTTAAAAATCGGCAGGACTCTTTGGGTGATAAATATAATTTTTGGCCTCCTGACATGTAAACAACACTGTAACTGCGATTTTGCAGTTAGTCAGCGTTTTTACGCATCCCGGTGCGGTAAAATAACTAGTCAATTTTTAGTTTTCACGGACCCTTAAAGAAAAAAGTTGCTTTGTAGTAATAAAGGGTATTTTCAGAAACACTAGTGACGTAATTCCCCGATCAGTTGTGGTTTGGAGAAATAAAGAAAGTTGATATTTACGATATTTTGACGTTTCAAAGCGTCAACTACAAAATTTAGTGAAAACAGCTTGTTGGATGGCAACTGTGATTTTGATATTCGTAAGCAAAATCTCGAATTTATAGAAAATATTCAAAAACATACGTCGTCAAAAAATGTAATACAATACTCGATGCGTTAGGCATTTTACAGCACTCAGTTTTATTAAAACACTCCGCTTCACGACGTGCTTCAAAAATAAAAACCTCGCTCTGTAAAATGCAACCTACCGCACTGGTAATGTAAATAACTATTTATTTGCAGATATCATAGTTATTATTAGTTGATAGTATAATTCTATTTTATACTAACATTTTATTTATCTTCCCTCAAACTTCTTCCATATTAGCTTCTAAATTTATGAAAAAGTGTACGGATGAAGTACAATCATTAGAAAAACAAGAAAAGCAAACCTGAAACCGAGACTGAGATGAATACACACAGAGAGTGTGACCAAGAGGAAGAAATAGAAATTCCAGAAATATCCATCGAAAGGATTATAAAAGAACTGAAGGAAATGAAAAACAATAGAGCTCCAAACCCAGGAGGCATTTGTATTGATCTATCGAAACCCGTAACAATTACATTCGTAGAACTGTTGCAAGTTATATTCAATAAACGTATTTAAGACGATGTAGAACCAATAGATTCGAGGTTAGGGATTATACATTTTATTCACAAAATGAAATAGTTATCAGGGAATGCAATAACTACAGAGGCATGGGTGTGTGATCCTCAATAGGGAGATATAAGGGCAACAACATTCATGTATAGACAACATATTTTGTCTGAACCAAATAATAGAAAATAAAATTGAGCGGGGAAGTGAACTACACGTTATATTTATAGACTTTTGCAAGTCAAATGACTCTGTACCGCCAGGAAGAATGTGGGAGACAATGAAAGCTGCCAATGTAAATAAAACGTACATTAACGTTGTCAAAGAAATGCACATGAACGGTCAAAGTGTAGTCGAAATAGAAGGAAAATTATTTCACCCATTCAATAGAAAGGACTAAAACAAGAACGCTGCCTATCCCCTATGTCGTTTAAATATACGTATACATAAATTGCAAATTGTAACCTTAAATACACTCTATTTACTTGCTCTGTGCAATTTTACATCGGATTCCCCCCATATTTAAATTGTGGGAATTCAAACACTTCGAAGTTTGGCAGCTAGAAAACATGTTTATTTCACCATTTTTGCCATAAATACTTTTTATAGGTTTTAACCAAAATTATAATCGGATTGTACCCTTTTAAAGCCAGAGCTAAGCTATGTAACATTAAATACCACTCAAGGGCTACATGTAAATAAAATGTCACTCCATTGCTATGTTATCTGGCTGAGAAATCTGTAATCGTAAGCAACAGGATGATCGGCATGACATTTTAAAAGCAAATTTTACATTGTACGATAGAATTAGTGCCACATACTAACCGAAACTAACATCTTATAGCTAAGATTACTCTAGTTATGTACGATTATTAATATTACCAATAAATAATGTCTTTTTACCAACTAGTTGAAGTCACAATAACCTCAGTTATTGTCACTTTTAGGTTCTGTGCTTATTTCCTATTAAAATCTTAATTAAAGTTAAAAGTTAAAAGTTGTATAGGTGTTTAAATACCGCCTTAATCTTAGTTATTTTGAATACAAAGTTAATTAGCGAGACCACTCAAAACTGCCTAAATACCATGTGAGCAAGTTATCGGAAAGGAAAACAAAGATCGGAAAGTTTTTAAATTGCATGGGGCAGCTTTAATAGCAAAAGTTCTAAGAGTTGCTTGAGCTCTTCTGTGTATGATACTGTTACTGAAGTCCTTTGCAAATTCAAGTTCTGACCATTATACAGTTTATACACAGAAATAATAATCTATCATCAATTTTTAATAAAATCAATAAACTTTGCAGTGCCCATGTTGGTCTCTTCCATAGCAATATAGTATAACTATAGATTACTTACATAAATAAAATCCATTAAATCTCGATACGAGTTCAATGTAAAGATTTATTGTTAGATAAAGATTGTATTTCCAGATTTTCATAATTTTTATACATTAGCTCTATTCCAATTTGTTTAATAACCTTTTAACATATATTTTGAACATAAATCTGGTTGATACAGATACGTTTACGTTTTATTAGATATTTAAGATCATTAATGCATTCCGCATATAATTCCTATAAATAAGAAATTCTAGAAAGCTTTTACAGTTTTCATTAGGTTTATTCTCTGCGTTGTTAATTTTTTTCTTTGTTAATGTGATACTTACCGATTTTAGTTTAGTACTGTTTTTTCTTCATTTATTCTCCAACAAATTTTAAAAAATCTGTGAAATGTTTTCACAAGTGTGTTTTGAAACCAAAAATGTTGAAAATATCAGAGAAAAAAAATGTCCATCCGCTATCTCTTGGATTAGAAATGTACCAATTTTGCTCAAGGATAAAAGATTAAGCTATATGTAAAATGTTAAGTGTCACCAATAAATTGGAAATAAGCAAAAACAAACAGCATTTAGTTTTTTAGGGTGTTCACCCTATATGTGTTGGGTCCAAACTTTACTAATTTTGGTCAAGTTTAAGCTATATGCAAAATATTATTTTTCTCTAACCAATAGTTCTGGAGTTTTGTCAGATGTTCACTCTGTATCTATTCGGTAAACATATGCCTGTTTTCGTCAAGGGTAAAAACATGTGATGCGCAAAATATTACTTTTATCCAATACTCAATAATAATATGGTGTTTTACTAGTTCGTTTTAAACAAGTACACTGTATTAATAGCCTGTTTACATCATAATCCACGTTGTTCTTAACACTATGTGTTATAACTAATAACGCATACGTGACTTATAAGTATTTGACTCACTTCCGTGGCTTATATATAATTTACTCACTCTCAATTAATTTGTCACTAAATTTAATTAATTAAAACCAATCGCAATCGTGCGAAAACACTGCGCCATTAAGTGTTTTCAGATGCAGTTCATTATTTTGATTAGACTTTTGTGCCAAATTGACCAATTGTATTGGTTTATTTATTATAGTGGCGAATAATGACAAGAACTTTATCAAAAACCGAATATGGCGTTATTGGAACATGATATCAAGATTGTAACACGAATTCCGCAAAATTTCTCATTTCCTGGTGATTTACTTCAGGCAATCTTCTGTAGTGCTTGTCATTGCGTTGCCTTATCGATTTCACTTCAACCTAGTACCATCTCCCGGTGTTTCCTAAATTTCTTGCAATATAATATAGTGGCTCTGCTGAGGGTTAGACAACAACAACCACAATTTGGGGTTATATGTAGATTAAATAACTTTTTCAATCACCTCAATGCAATACTTTGTTCATGAACCCACATAGCTGCTGTTAACTTTTCCAATTTTGAGAAGGTCGGGAATACGTGTTAGTGGAGCTGCCCTACTGAACTTCACATTCCCTACACGACGACGTATAGATTTCATGTCATTCAAAACGTCGTTGAAGTTTACAGGTTCAGACTTGACTTTAATGGCAGAAAAACGAGCAGAGTGGCGATAGAGCACCGTGGTAAACCGCCTCTGTGCTTTTGTGTGGGTTTCACGTTATCTCAATGACTTCAGGCAAAGCCTGCCAACATTTTCATGCAGTGGGTGGCAGGGTAAAATGTAAATGAAAATGACCACGTTTTCGTTTCTGATTATAATATAGAAGCGCCAATTGCACTTTTAATACTCACTTTCAGAATTATACTTTTCTATTAGTCATATCTTGTAAAAATAATTCGATGTACAAGTTTTGCATGGGAAGAGAATTCTCAATTGATTTTTGATGAATACTCAATACCTGACTATGTGTTGTTTCTGTGCGCCAGAACAATTAATTTAGAAAAGTAAAACATAATTTGTATTGATGGTATCAAAACATACCCATTAAATTTAGCGTTTTCAAACTTTAGTTTGTACTTAATATGAAAATTGATGGGAAGTTTAAGACTTTGACTCCGCCACTGCTTTGGATGCACAAGGAAGAGGGTTCGGCAATTCGTCTCATCGAACTTCTTCCCGCGCCCAGACTTAAGGCCCGGAAAGTAGATCAATATTTGGTCAGTTAACATCAAACAAGGAGGTTGTATATGATGTGAACGTTATCGTTCCGTAACTGTACCTGCTTGGAAAAACAGTATTGTGTCAATTGTCGAAAATTACGGTCGAATATTCCCAGCTCCCAAAACGCAGCGGATTTAAAATTCAAACTACGGTCTCATTTAAATGCTGCAGAATTTTCCCGAAATTTACGCATCACATAACTTAAAGAAACCCTCGCATCACTCCGCCAACGCCCGTTATACCAGCCCTGTATTCTGACACTGTGAACTGTCGCCATCCATTCTTTATTCGATAACCCTTCACGTTACATCGCTTGTAGATTGATGCATCCTTGAAACAGTGCATTTTTAGTTTCTTCCAGTTTGGCCACCAGACACAGCATGTTCCCGTGGATGGTTTTCATTGCACCTGTGATTTCCGACAAATCTAAGATAACTATTGTTTATTGCGGTTCTGGCCTTACGCCAAATGTATTTCTATGAATGTTATTTTAATAGAGTTCTTAAATTTATTGTATAATTTTCATTTGTGAAGTGCAGTGCAGTTCAGCGCATTACGGTAAGATAACCTTTTAGAAATCAGAAAACAAGCTAGCTTTAAATCCTGGGGCTGAGTACGCACATACCTCCGATCGTCGAGGAGAATTTTCTTGGTTAAGATTCTCCATTAAATACCGTCAAACGGACATCAGGTGGCGCCAATAAAAATAACACGATTGGTTCTCGTGTATTTCTAGGTACAATTGTATTGACTATTGTGAGCGAGCCTTCGTTTTTTTCAGTCCACGATCTTCACACTAGAGCTAATTCGACCAACTTTTAGGCTAGTTTCTGCTGTAACAAATTGGGATTGAGAAATTAAACGTTTGCATTTGGCAAGCACTCCAGTTTCTGTCGTAGGGTTAATTTGAATTTCAAACTAACCAGACATTTAATTGGCCGAGACTATTATTTATGCGCTCTGTGCAACATTTTTTTTATCATTTTTAGTTCGTTCTTACAAATACAAGAAGAAAGAGTTGTGAATAAATAAAAAAAGAAGAAAACAAAAATTGGGGCCACACAAATTTTAACAGCGCAAGATAACATTAATAGGTATTAAGATGACGTGGTCTGATGGGGAAGACAGAAAAGACCTTACTGGTATGACCATGTAAAGCGCATGAACGATAACAGATTAGTCGGCGCAGCTCTCCAGGGTAAACCAAAAAATCGCAGACCACCAGGAAGACCCCCGAAGAGATGGAGGGATAGTTGGCAGTACATATCTCAGGAGAATTGAAAGCTTGTATCTAAAGAAAATAAACAGACCATGTTAGGTCTAATTAAAGAAGAAGATGATGATGATGAATAAGAACATAACTAAGAGGAACAATTAAAGCAGTCGATATAGTGAAAAACTGTACACAGGCAGGCCATGTGGTGAGAATCGAGGATAACAGGTGGATGAAAATGTTGACACAATCGAAATCTAGTGTAGGAAGACAAATTGAAGAGAAACCTGCCACAAGGTGGACTGATTATGTGAAAAGAGTGGCGGATTACGACTAAATCATAAAGGTAAAAGATAGATAAAGATAGAATTCATCAAGAAAGGCCTAAATCCGAAGTGGATTAATACAGTCCTGAAATATAGAAGAAAAATTTATAGGTGTAAGGAAAAATGAGGAAAAGGATTGAAGAATTTCTATAGCGACCCTAAAATTAGTCATTATATTGAAATGTCAATGATACGATTGTCTTTCTAACTACTATATTTAATTGGATGTTAAGCTTGTCATACTACCCCATACAATTGAAATACACGCAGGTTACCAGATCCCTATTGGCCGATTAGCCTGTTGCCACTACTAGGCCAGTTGCTTAAAATATGACTTCGAAAAGACTCAAGGCAACGCTAGCATCAGCACCAAACCACTAATTTTGTTTTCGAGAAAATTACTCTACGGTTCTACAAATTCACGAAATTATTAACTAAATTGCTAAGAGCCTGGAAGAAAAAACATATGCAGTATGCGGCATTGTTAGATGTCAAGCAGCAATTTGACAAAGTGTGGCACACCGGTCTATTATACAAAGTAAAGAAACTATTCCCGAGTACCTACTATCTACTACTAAAAGCGTTTCTCACCGACCGTTACTTCTCACTAGGACACAATGGACGACTATCTACATACCATTTAATAAAAGCTGGCGTGCCACATAGCTGTGGCGTAGGGCCCTTCCTATATCTCTTATATTCCCGAAACAGAAAATACTGCGAATACCACGATGAACTTAAATACTATTAGTGATGGATGATGATTTGCAATAAACGAAAATAAGTCTGTTCAAGTCACATTTACAACAAGAACTAGCACATTGCCACTGGATAAGAATCAAACCAGTTCCGATCAACATAAACACCAAGGCTACAATTAGACCTAACATCTAAACGAACGTACTTGCCACTTGAACCTGAATTCCAAATACGTTTGTGATCACGACGACCTAAATACTGCCTTGGCAAATTATTATTTTTGCCCTAATGGTCTTTTCTAGTGCTAAATTACATCTTCTGTCTGATTTTCGAAGCAAAAAAGTCCTATATGCACTATTTTATAATGAAATTGTAACAGACGATTTGTCCCATCTTCCATTTGCAAGCTCGATACTCAGAAAAATTGTCTTATCTTCCAAAGCAAATATTGTTGTAACTGAATCATAAAGCATAAGTTATTTGTAGAACTCTATCGAACAGTCACACTACTCCACAGTAAAAATTCTATCTGTAAGTTACGACAAATTAACTTTGTAATTTCCCTGTTCATCATTGGAACATAACTTTAAAAATGTCATATGTGGTAGATAGCACAAACTAGCTTGGTTGCAATTACGGCAATATAACTTTAAAAAAGTGACGTAAAATATATCTGCAGCAGTTTATTATGGTCTTTCTCTTGTCATATTGCTTTTCCCTTATAAAGAGTAAGTATGATTTACTTTATTTGTTTTTAGTAATAACGGATTTTATTATTTAACATATCTTCTTACTTTTTAAATTTTACAGTGAATAACAATTTTGAATGAGAAATTTGGTTATGTTTTTGTTTTCTAACAAAATACAAAAAAATTGCTTGCGGCTCTTAACTGATTTTATGTATTTTTCGTAACATACAGAAAGTTGAAAATGTTCGTATTATTTCGCGATTTGCATATACTTAAATCTAAAAATTTAAATAAATAATGTAATGAAAAATAAAACACAAATTCTTGGTTTGTTTCAAATTATTTTTTAATTAAAAAAATATTTATAGTATTCCCAGTTTTGGGAATCAAAGCAAGTTTCTTGTAATTTTGGCTTTAAAGAAAAATCTTACGCAACTTGGAGGAGATAGTAAAATATAAACAAAAAAAAAGGGTTCAACCACATAATAAGGAAGATACCTCATCCATCGAACGGCGATGTCTCTAGCAACGACCACGTGACAAATTATATTCTTTTTCAGAATTCTGAACATGTTCATGCTGATGCACATGTACCTTCAGATACTACTACTAGTACAGAAACGGTTGTAAATGACAACAAATTCTGACGACATTAAACCAACTGTGGATGATATGGAACAGAACATTGAACCACCACTAGACTGCGAAGAATGCTTTTTATGATTGGCACAAGATTTCCATAAGACAAAGGCGAACAAATTTAGAAAGATATGATCGGATTGATTATGATGTTTGCAAAAAATTTCGTGACTCATAAAATAAAATATGTAGCAGTAACAGCTGAATATGAAAAGATTTTGAACGAATTATATATTTACGCCGATTTAGAAAAGGTTATAATATTGCCAAAAGCTCAAATATTCATAGAGGTCATCGTTACACAACGAATTATAACATATAATGAAAGCATTTTTCTAATCGGAAAAGTAATAGAATCAATACCATGGGTGTGTTGTGGCATGAGGATATCGCCCGACGTAAGAAGGGAGGATTATTTCTATATTTTACTCCTTAAAAAACAGGTAGAAGAAAAACATCACAATCTGGATTGACAACTGCATAGAACACAAACTGTGCTTTATATAGTCTTTTCATATACGAGTACATTGTCAAATGTGCTGAAGTTAATTGAAAAGCGTTGACAATAAAATATTTCCAGCCTGGACATTAATTGATGTCTGTGGTCCATTTCCATACCCAGGTGGAAATGTCATTGAAGAGAATGAAACAGGTATGGTACCTCGAATAATTTGTTTCAAGTGTGTCACAGACATCAAGAATTCAGAATTTTTTGATTGCAAAGATTCTAGCTCAAAATGTACAATACAACCTATGATCTAGTCTAGACGATGAACCAAAACTTTAATATTTTAAATGCACAAGAAACGAAACAATGGGATTCAAAACAATGGAATCTAATGTAAGCTTTAAATAGTATTATTCCAAAAATTGTTAATGAAAATGACATAGACCAAATATTTAATTAGGGACTAGGTTTACTGCTAAATATTTTTACCGTATCTGCCGTAACAATACAAAATTATACATGCCGTCCAATTTATCGTGTACCAACTAGGTAGGCAAAAAATTTAACACGCTCATGATTTTCACAGGTTAATCTCAATTTTGTTTCTTTGTTTAAGAACAAGGTCTAGGTGTAGCTGACTGGTAAAGCGTTTGCGTTTGCAGTCGGCAGGTAGTGGATTCGAGCTCCACACCCGAACATTGGTAACATTGAACGCTCTCCGGCCATCATACTAATACCTTTGGTGATCGTGATCCCTGGAAAGAGCATTCTTCCTACTAATTCAGCGAGATAAGCTAGCGACCTTTCTGGGACGCGGCCGAAGAAGGCCTATAAAATCGCACTTCGTGCGGTAATAACAGGCTATCAACCTATATTAAGAGGAGGAAGAAGAAGAAGGTCTAGGTTTCTGAAGTGGAACCGCCAATTTTCCAAATGTTGACAATTTTTAAGATCTGTAAAAATCATGAGCTTATCAAATGTGTTGCATACCTAGTTGTTACATAATAAAATGAACAGCCTGTATATTTTCAACTTGCTAACCATGCCCTATCTAACAAATGTCAAATTTCTGGTTACTCTATGGAATGACTTGTTAGCAAGATAAAATTTCTTTGTCTTTCAAAGCCTGTACCCAATTGTGCATATTTAGAATTACAAATGGCAGGTTGAAAAGACTTTCAGTGGCTATATTTCTAAATGTACTCTTTGTCAGTTAGAACAAGAAGGTTAAATTGTAATGCAACATAACCTCACTTTTTCACTTTGCTAGTTTTTACTGTATTATCGTTTTTTATTTTGATGGGCATTAATGAGATGTAACAATTCGTATTAACGAAACACGTGTAATATATTGCTGTGGTATCCACTCATATAAATTAATAATTAACAGGTACCATTTGCATGAAAATGAATTATTCTGGTTACACGTAACGAATTTATCAGAGGCAAAAATTACAAGAGAATCTTGTTTTACGCACGCAGCAGCTCAGGGTTTATAAAAATACAACAAGCAATCTTCGTGGGTTCATAGAAGTAAACAATAATAAAATGTTGGAGAGTCGAAAAAAGAAAACTTTGTTTATTACTGACTCTTTCAAACACCCATTTTCGCCAGCTTAATTATCGTTATAGAGCTCAACATTACAATAAAATTACGCGAACTAATTGAACACTTAATACCGAATAATTTTGCTAACTTGTTTCTCCACGCCACTGTTCAACCACTTCGGAACTCTGCAACCGTGCGCTGCTCCTTCCCCAGTTACTCCAAGATGGCCGTGGTTTGAAACTCGTCCAAAACCAAATTCTTTCAAAGAAGTTGTATAATTGCATCAAACAAGATAAATCACGCACTAAATTTGGATTAAAGCATCGTTCACAAATGACAGCTATTTATTTACACGTAAGTAAATGTGTGAAAACAAATTACAACAAACGTCAGGTCAAAACAAATAACCTCTAAAAATGGATGACGAGACAAGGTTACGTCTTCGAATAAACATAATCAAGTCCCTGGGATTTCAGCGCTCTTTCTTTTTATACCCAGCGAAAAACAATAGGTAAATGCTTAAATCTGAGCCGCTAATTGGCCGAAACTGACGTCACTTTTAAGAACAATTGCAGTGACGCTTGAAAACAAAATAAACAAGATCGAAACTCTAAATTACAAAGATGCTTAAGCTAATTATACAAAAACCTTACATCTACACGCAAAATTAATTACAACGTCTTCAGAGCACAAATTCCCCACTTTCACAGAGATCCGTTTTGGTGCCCTGTCGAAGTGTTTTTGGCACGAGTAGGGCTTCGCCCCACATAAAACCCAGATATGCTGTCTGAAAGGTCATCCACAGCCCTGCTGCACGTGTGTGAATGTTATCTCCACGGGGTAAATTGTATTAATGAAGATCTGTGCATATATGCCGACGTGATCTTTTTGCATTCTGTAATCTTGCACGAAATCGCTTAGTCAACATATCCAAGCGCAACTTCTCCAAGTATGTGCCTGCTTTACAAACCGCTAGGACTCCTCATGGAGCATATTTGGTGCAATAATTTGGTTTATAACAGCTTTAATTTCGTAAATTCATAGCTTTAATGTGCAAAATATTAAATTTTTGCTATTTGAATCTGATTTTACAAGCACCTTAACCGTAACCACACTGCTTGTTTCAGTTTTTTAAGCGCACTTGAGAACAAGCACTCTATTGCACAAAAAGCTTATCCAAAATGTTTAATTCGGTACCAAACTAATGCTAACATTTGGCCTTGTGCGTTTGCTGGCTCTTTGTGTGGCTAAAATGGGATCTTCAAGTGTATTTTAGCTTGGTGTTGCCAAAACATAACCCCACATTTTGCCGACAGACAATGAAAGATACCGGATCATACTTGGTGTTATGTGAAATGCAATTTGCATGTGTGCTTAACTTAAATTAACTATGAGTAAAGGAGAATCTACTAAAGTATACTTTTGAAACAAACGTATGCCCTAAATGTGACTATTTACAGACGATCGAATAAATTCTTCGGAAATGTGTTTGTGTTGGCAATTTCATTTTGAAAATGAAAGTTAGTTAGTTAGTCATGACACCAAGTTGTACAATCTCCAACGTACAAACGATAATCGCAGCAATATGTATGTAATCGTCAAGCGGATTCATAACAACGATTTTACAATCTGTAACCTCGTTCAGATAAAATCTGCAGACAGAAATTACATACACAGGAAATGAGCCACCCCTTGAGTTTTCAAGCAATCTTTAGCAAGGTAGCACAGGAAAACATTACAACGCGATAGTATTGAACTTAGGAACGGCATTACTTTACAAACCAATTAATGACTTAAAAACTTAGCTGGGAAGGAGGGAAAAGTTTTCAGAAGAGTTCGATTTGAATTTATGTCACACCTCGACCGCCGGCTACGGACTTGTTACGTCTCCACTCGAATTTAACCGCTGTTTAAAATGTGGAATTTATAATTTAAGCGTTGTCAGAAATGAATTAAATTAAAAATACCTAGGTGTTTGTGCCATCATGAGTCAGCCTCAAATGGAAGCTGTATCCTAAATTGTAAACCTTCGAATTATTAAAAAAAATGTAAATATTTTAACCAGCCGTTTTGCGTTTGTACTTACACATAATGCTGCATCTTTCTGTCAACTTGCTTAACAAAAGGTTTGAATTATAAATTATTCTATTAACACTCCATGTCGTTTGCAATTTGTATGTCAGTTTTGGGGAATCCTAAAATTAATGTAATTTAACTGAATTTTTAGACGTGGCTTAAGTCCTATTCATAAATTGTGTATGGATTTCGTTCAGCTCACATTTTTTGTCTTGTATTTAATGTACTAAGAGGATTTTGTTCAGATTTATTTCATAGTTTGCTAAGTTAATTACATTAACTACATATTCCATGTCCCAGAATTGCTTTCAAATAGATGGAAAATTCTATCAACAGCACGAAGGAACAGCAATGGGAAACAGCCTTTTCCCTTTACCTTTTTATGTCAAAATTCGAAACTGATTTTAAGATTAACACAGAGTATTTCCCAAAGATTTGGTTTAGGTATGTGGACAACATTTTTGCTGTTTTTGATTTATCTAAATGTAGTATTCATAATTTTTTGAATCATTTAAATCTCAAATTTCCTAGCATCGAATTCACATATGAAATGGAAAACGAAGGACAACTGCCATTTCTAGATACCTTAGTAATAAGAAACAAAACTAAGTTGGAATTTGATGTTTATAGAAAAGAAACCAATGTAAACAGATTCATTTTAGCGGATTCAAATCATTGTTTTCAACACAAAATGGCTGTTCTTAATTTCTTGGTGCATAGACTGTTAACCTTTCCTTTAAACAATGATCGATATACCACTGAACCTGACCATAAAAAGCATCACTGTGGTTTCTCTTCTAAAATTATCGATAATTTGATTAGAAATTCCACAACTCTCGTCAGTCTTAGAAGTGAAGGACTCAAGTACATCAAAATTCCATTTCACCCTACAAAGGGTCTAGCAAACATTTTTAAAGAATCGGGCCATATAGTTGTGTATTGTTCAAACAACAATATTACAAATTTGTTGGGAAATCCAAAAGACAAACTACGGACTTTCCAGAGATCTGGAATTTACGAAATTAAATGTTCCCATTGTGATTCTAAATATATTGGGCAAACACGTCGTAATTTTAGTACTACGTTTAAAAAGCAAATAGCTCATTTTCCATTCAACAGATTTGAAAAATCGAGTATTTACAAAACGGGTCGTAGTATAAAAGAGGACGACCTAAAAATTGGAAAGACGTTAACTTCAACAAAGCAACTAGATTCTTTTGAAAGCTTGTCCATTTTTAAAAACCGAGATAATAAACTTTTGAACAAAGATGGCGGACCAATTCCGTCCTCCGTCTTACATGATTTGCTGAAGTTACATTGACCGTCGGCCAAGTTCATTGGCCCTCGGCCACGCCTCTGGGTCAGACAGTATAAATAGATGTAAACTGCGCGCACATCGCCCACTTCCATTTGTGCTTTGGTCACGAGTACATCGTTGCCTTTTCGCAGTGAATCGGCCCAATCCATAATAATTTGATTATGCCTGGCCACTTCAGTCCTACGGGGATTTAATAATAAAATTGCTATAAAATCTTGCTATCCTAAGTGGGAAAATCAAACAAGTAGGTTTTTTATAGATATTCTATGATCTGTAAGCACCAACTCATTTCCGACTGATTTACGTTATAATTAATTAGAGAGATCTCCCACATCAAACCTGCAATGATAAATTGCAATCGTAAACAGTTAATTTTGATAATAAAGTCTTAATTTAACTAAATTTAGCTTTACACCTGTTTCCTTCAGGTAGTCGAATTAAAGATTATGTGTTATTGACCTTATTTCGCCGGTAATCATACTTTAAGTCAAATCTTTGCATTGCTGCTTCATTTCACGCTAAACGAGTCTATTGTTGATATAAAATTGTATTCACTTGTATGGGTTGCTACTGATAGCAATATAATTGTTGAAACCTAGATGTATACTATTCATTCCTGCATAGTGTATATTTGGTGCAAGCCACACTAAGTTGAACTTTAATTAAATGCAGCATCTGTGCAGTCGTTTTTCCAACTGCAAGTTTTGCAAAAAAAAAACGTTTTTAATTTATTTGTTCTAAATCGCAATATTTGCTTTATTTTAATTTATTTCGCAGATACGCTTTGCTTAGAATGCTATTTCTTGCGAACATAGTAAGTCTTGCTAAACTTGGCTCATTATACATATTATGGTGTAGAGTGTGGGTGTACAAGGCTATGATACAAGTTTACACCCTCCTATTACTTACGCCTTATAGATAATTTAATAGGCAACTATCTGTGAGAAGAGAAACATAGAGAATTGCATATTTATGAATTTGGATCAGCATATTAAGTAAAGTTGCAGTAGTCTGAAGGTGAGAATTTCCACCTGGCCAAAAATGTGGTACTAATGATGACTTCTGATAAATAGTTTTTTACTAGTCTACTTAACACATTGAATTAAGTTTAAGGGAAGATGAAAATAGGCGCCAGTGTAACTTAGTAAAAACCTGTTGAAAGGTGGAGATGTTTTGGCATGTGTGACGTTGAAGGAAACACATCAAATGATAGTGATCTTAGTTTACTACACTCGTAAGCACAGGAATGTCTATAATTAGACACCGTATTAAAGTGAGTTACTTACGAGTATATGCCAAGGCACAATTTTCATTTACGTTTAATGTTTTTAAATAATTGCTAACCACTAGCTGTTGTTTTATACTTAGTCGTCAAACAGAATTATATTTGACGCATTTTCTTCCTTGTCACCCATATATTACTAATACTTAAAAAATAATTATAACATAACGATTTAATTTGTTATTTATAGTTATTTGTGTTATCACTTTTAGAAGTATTTGATATTCCTCAAATATTTTACAACTTGTGGACAAATATAGACACTAACAACAAAAATGCATTAATAGCATTAGTTAATAGGAAACAGATTCGTCATGCTGAGATGCCTTAATATGAAGCAATAAAACCCTTTAGCCTTCTCCACGAGTTTATTGTAATATGGTGCGTAGCGACATGTTTCGAAACCAGACTGGTTTCATCATCAGGCCATAATGATCATGGTTAATAATATTGGAAGCACATGGTCAAAGCGAAGTTAAAATTTAAAACTTGAACAAACGTAGGTAAAAAAGCGCAAAGAAAGCGAACCAAATGGAAAACTAATTAATTAACCAGCAAACTACATGATAAAAATCGTTATACCGGTTAAAACATAATAATTAAATCCAAAGTGGATTCCGAGTGGCGCCATCATCAATGACGTACACTACTGCATTTTCAAATTCACTATGGCCTGATGTTGAAACCAGTCTGGTTTCGAAACTTCTTTCAGCACTTATATCCACACTATTACAGTATGGACTTAAATAAATTATACACGATAAATAATATAACAGTCCTAAACTGGAATGCTGATGGAATTAAAAGGCAGAGGGCAGAATTCATAAATTTTCTATCCAGGCACAATATTGATGTTGCATGTGTTTCAAAAACACACCTTATAGAAAATGAAAGGCTTAAAATTCCAGGCTACTCAATTTACCGAAATGACCGAACAGCAGCTGTTGCATCAGGAGGCGTAGCCATCTTAGTCAAACAAAAACTTAAGCTCTATCAGCTATTAAACACAAATCAACAGAGGTTAGAAACTACATCAGTTATAGTAGAGCTCAATAACAACCTTACACTGAAAATAGTCGCAGCCTACAAACAACCGAATCGCAGATTAATAGAACAAGATCTAATTAATATCTTCAACAGTAATATTACCACACTAGTACTAGGATATATAAACTGGAAAAATACCCTCTGGGGCTGCCGAGTAAACAATCCAGACGGTAAAAAATTAAACACATACTCTACAGCACATGCCATACAAATATCAGCTCCAAGGGACTTCACATACTTCCCATATCAACAAGCCAGGCAACCAGATATACTGGATATAGTACTACACACAAATTTCATCAAACCCATCCACCAACAAGTCCTCACTGAGATGGACTCAGATCACCTACCAGTAATAATGTCCTTCTCTCACAAACCCCAGTACAATTCCCCCATTCTGAGGCTTATAAATGGAAAAGTCGACTAGGATACATTCCAAACTAACCTTGATAAACATCTCAAAGCACCAGGAAATCTAAATATTCCAGAAGAGATAGATAATGCAGTAGAAGACTACACCAACAATATAAAGTTATGCGTCAGCGAAGCAACAATTCATCCAAAAACTATTCGCACACCGCAATATCTACACCCATCAATAGAAATATTAAATTTAATTAAGTACAAAAACCAAACTCGAAGAGCATGGCAAAATGCTAGAACACCTCAGCTAAAAGCATTGATAAATCGACTGAACCGTCAAGTGAAGTGGCAGCTAGATAACCACCGAATTCAGTCTTATCAAACATATATCTAACAATTAGAAGCAAAAGCTAATAGCTTATGGCAAGCAACAAGACATATACTAAGACAACGGACAGTTATCCCTCCATTGATAAAAGATAATGCAACCTACGCATCAGATCAAGAAAAATGCAACGTACTAGCAAATCAAATTGAAGACAACCTAAACCCCGCAGAAGAAACTGATATAAAGCACATAAATGAAATTACAACTTATGTAACAAACAACCTTCCGGAAAATATAATAGATCAAATTAAGCCAAAATCACCCAACGAAATCAAAACACAAATAGACAGATTGGAAATTCGAAAATCCCCAGGACCGGATTTGATCCCAAATATAGTCTTAAAGAACTTAACTAGTAAATCACTTTCATTTCTTGCAACGATCTTCAATGCATGCCTAAGACTGGGACATTTTCCAACCAAGTGGAAACACGCTCATGTATTACCGTTTCACAAACCAGGAAAGGATAAAAACCAGTCCAGAGAGCTACCGACCAATAGGCTTACTATGCACAATATCTAAATTACTAGAAAAAATAATTAACAAACGGGTACAAGAATCCTTAAAACTTAATAATATAATTCCCCCATTTCAATTCGGTTTCAAACAAAATCATGGAACGGGTCAACAACTTTTACGGCTAACGGAAACCATAGAAAAGGGTTTCCATTCGAAACAATACACAGTAGTGGCCTTTTTAGACCTACAGCTTGCATTTGATAAAGTCTGGATAGAAGGACTCCTGTTTAAACTTCTCCAGATAAACATACCAACTTACCTTATACGAACATTAGCTTCTTTTCTCCGCGAAAGAACCTTCCCAATTAGAATTGCCATACCAAAATCATACAGGCAGGAGTTCCACAGGGAAGTATATTAGGCCCGACATTATTCAATATATATGTTCATGACATACCAGTACCACGCAAAACAGAACTAATAATGTTCGCAGACGACACGGCGATCATAACACAACATGAAAACCTAATTAGCGCAATATCTACAGAATGCGGTAAACGAACTAAATAATTGCTTTAATAGTTGGCGAATCCACATAAATCCGACTAAATGCGAATGCAAGATATTCTCCCTGCGAAGAATAATAAGTCCACCCCCACTTAAAATAAATGCTACTTAAGTTAAATGGAATCCAAGAGACTCAGCCGTAAGATACCTAGGAGTATAGATACACAGCTAAAATGAAGATTTCACATCAATAAAAAGCTTAATGAATGTCATGCACGACTGGCGATGTTATATCCCATCCTTAACAGAAAATCCCCACTAAAAGTAAAATGTTCTCCCCTAATATTTAAATCCATACTCAGACCCTTGCTCACATATTGCTGTCCAGTGTGGAGTAACGCTCCAAAAACACAATTAAACAAAACTCAAGTATTTCAAAATAAAGTGCTGAGAATAACGCTAAACTGTCCGTGGTTCATACGAAATAAACAAATACACAACGAACTCGGCATTGAACAAATTACAGACTTTATTAAAAAACTTACTAAAAAGTTTATTAACAACTTAAACAAGTGCTCCGGGGCTACCCACTATAACATAGGACAAAGAAAAATTCACACCCGTCTTAAGAGAAAACTCCCACAAGATCTTCACAACTCCTCCTCGGACAGTGAGTCCACATCAAATAATGAATAGACCTTTAGTGTAGTTTATAACAAAGTACTTAGTTTATCACCACTAGCCACTAGCGACAGAGGGGCTTCTGGCTGACCTCAAATAATTATATATGCGATTGTTTATATTTACTTAATTGTTAAAAAAATCATGTATAGCAAACAATTTGCTGATCTAATTACAATAAATTAAAAAAAAAAGAAAAGATATACAGGGTGGATCACGTAACTCGGCCCTCCTGAGCTTTCAAAATAGACAACCCAAGGTACATCCTGACATGTAACGTATTTGTGTAGTATTTTCTAAAATTTGCACCGGATCGGCATAGGTATGTATACTACACAACCACGTTATCATGTACGTGTACTTTGGGTTGCCCATTTTGGATGTTCAGGGGGGGGGCGATTTACATGACATTTAAAGCAGCAATCAAATACAATTGGATAGCAAAAGATAGAACATATTAGTTAATAGGTTAATACATAGTCTCAAGGGAAAAATTAATCAAAACTGTTCGTTTATCCTTCCATTCTGTAAAATACTGAGGTCATATTTTAAAGGTCTACGTTTTCAGTAGACCTTTACAAAACTTCAAGGATTTTGAACGGTCTTAGATTAGCAAACAAAAATCCATTAAAGCAATGTCTGAAAATATAATTAGCCGTTTTGGCAAATTCAATGGCTTTCATGACGCCAAAATCAGAGTTTATGAAAAGGCTTCAGCTGGGGTCACAAAGCCAAAAATACTTAAATAAATTACAGATCCCGCATTTCGGAATTGGTGTGGAATTACAATTCAAAACTTAAATAAGCTAAATAATGAAAACCCCAAGAAAGGCACCTCAAAATTTCCCTGGCTGGCTAAATACGCCTTCTGGAAAACACTTCACCTTCAGAAAACTTCCCGCTAAAGATTTATAAAACAATGCATATTCAAGTGTTAGAAATCCAGACTTTCCAGCTACAGTGCTAGCTCGCTCCCTGCAGGTTCTAAAATTTTAATAAGAATGCGGAAGGGTGAAACCATGTTAGATTAAACCTGTGAGTCATTTAATAAAGCAGTCCGTCGTTATTACAAAGCGACCGGAAAATTAGCACCAAAACCCGTAAAGCCTGCACCCTGGCAAATCAAATAATTTCCAGTAAAAAACCCATTTGGTTTTATCGCTTATGACAATCAGCCAGTTAATAATATTAATGAGGGGTGGCGAGAATAAGTTAAACAAACTCCAATTAGAGGGGAGAAGTGTGAGCAATCGATGATGGAGTTTAAAGTTGTAATAATGTGCTACTTCAAAACTCAAATTTATGAGATATTAATAAACTTTGGACTTTGATGTCATTTTTCATCGCCAGCAACTTAAACTTGAGAAACTCAATAGCCATTTAATTGAAAAAGCTAATAATATCGGTTTCAATATTTGTCGCCAAAAAAATTCAAGTCTGCTTTGCGGTTGTAAAAAACTTTTAATTTTATTATCTAGCTAGCCAAGTTTTAATTAAATCGGATGCACAATAAACGTAATTGAATAATTCTTGGAATACCAAGAATTGGACTTTAGCTGGAGAACAATGCTAGTTAAGGCAATTTCCCTGGATTTTATATAAATTGCTACGTTCACAGACAACATACGAAACTAGTATAGGCGGATTCTTGTGCTTTATTTTTTGAGGAATGTTTTTTAATTAAAGAGGAACACAGGCAACAGGAACATAAGTCGTGCACCAGCAAAGCCGCACATTATGTGATAATTCAGCGACCATGCCCCTTGACCTCCCTTAAGTCTACGCTTTGTTAAGGAATCAGGAAAACCAATTATAACCGAAGTGCTCATAGCCTAAGCTGAAATTTTCTTTATAGGGATTAATCAGGAATAATGGGCCATACCACTTTATATTCCTTTATCACTAATTCAATTATTGATTGCTCATAGTCTTATAACCTGGTAAATGCATAATTAATATTACAGAACTGTACTTATCTCACTACTTTTTGTAGTAATTATTACTGGCATATACAATTCTACAGTGCTGCTACAAAACTAACGGCAGAACTACCAATTTATTGAACATATTCAACAGTAATATATTATATTCATTCACCTTTACCCTTAATTCTGATGGTGATATGAACGATTGTCTACTGCGATCAGAAATTAGGAACAATGAACAAGAAAATATATATCGTAATCAGAATTACTTGTAAAAATGAACGAATAAAATATATATTAAGGATACTAAATTATAACACAGAAAATGTATTAATTATAAATTTATGATAACTACCCCAGTATATATTGATTGTTATTTAATGTCAATTAAATAGTTCAAACATTTGTCTTAAAGATAAAGTAAATTGTATGTATAGTATTGATCAAATATGTAAATTAGGTAATGTGATTTATCATGTTTGTATATGAAACAATTGAGTTGGTTGCCTTGAAAATTACAGAAAAAAGTGTTTTCCCTGCAGGGAATCAAAACGCTTGTACATCCCAAATTGGGGAAACATAAATACAACTTTGCCGTTTTATTAAGTGGCCACCTAAAGCCAGTCTCCAAGCACGGGTGCACCTAACGAGGCAACTTGAAAGGTTGGACATCGAGGATACCTTGTAGAAAAAGCTGCGATTCCATTTACACCTGAAGTTGCGAGTTTGGCGACGTGAAGGAGGTCGATAACCTACAAGGTTGTCGGACAGGTATCGCCAGAGGCCACCTGTAGATTACTCTGAGGGTGCATGTGAACGAGAAGGGTCCTAGAAGAAGATGATCAACCTTATTGGAAAAGCAATGCAAGTTAGTATTCATAAGAAGCTACGCAACTCTATTATTTATCTTTTAATTATTCAGTGGTATTTTCGCCAAAGTGAGGTTACAGGAAATGCGTCTAATTTAGAATAGATAATGTGCAGATCTGTATCACCGTCATGCCATATTTAAATGCCATATTTAGCTTTGAAAAATCAATGATTCATGACCCTACCTGCTATCAGAGTCAATTGTATCTAAAATTAAATAAAATGAGCTGGTTAGAAAACTTAATATAGTAATTGCACAGTAAATGATATACGGATACAAAAACATTTATTTTTATAAACGAACTTTAGCAATAGTATAAGAATAAGTCGTTAATAATAAAAGCCAAGAACCTTCAATACTTTGCGTGTCTATTGCATACATCTTTTAAGAAACATTTCAAAAGAAGATAGGCGATAAGTGTTACATGGAACTAAATCTGGACAGCTTCATGATTTGTTCAAAATGGCGTTAAAAATCAAACACTCCCAACTCCAATAAATTACGAGTTTATTATATACGGTGATTAATTATAGTTGCTATATATTTCGAGAACTCGTCCTCTTGATCAGGCGAACATATGTACTAAAGCTGAAATATATAATTGCAACAGAAAAATTACATTTTCGTGTTTACAAAGGTGAGGTTAAGACACCTTACCTAGAAGGGGGTTAACCTTGAAACAGCATTAAATGCGGCGAAAAACTAGATGAGTACATTTCAGAACTTTAGGTGAACAAAAGTCATGGAGACTAAAGGAAGTTAAAGATAACACGTTATAATACCAACAATGCCAAATAATAAGAAGATGGAGGGCGGGAATCGTTTGTATTCAAATATTTAAAATTATAAAAAATTACTAATTGTAATGACCTATGTTGGAAAAACAATCAAACTAGGAAAAAATTAATCACTCACATCTTGCTAAGTTTTTACATAACTATGAAATACCTTACATTTTTCACTTCAAAAAAACAAAGTTAAGGCTTTTGGTTAAGTTTCTGTTTTTAAAACTTGATAAAAAGAGTTAAGCACCTCAAAATTTCGTTGAATAATAGTATTTCTAGATCTGGCAAGGTTACAGTCTAGTTTCAACACAACATGGAATAAAACACTGCTGGAGCTTGTGGTTTTAAGGTGACACAATTCGTTAACAAATCCTAACCACACAAATATTTAACAACTACAAAATACGTATTTCGACAGCTAAGCTGTCATCGTCTGTAGCCTTGGAGAGAAACTACGACAAAGTTGGCTGAAGATATGGTCTTCACCAAATCGCCAGTGAAAGTCAGCACTTCCGCACATTATAACTGGCTGACCAGGAGAGTGTATTCTAAGCGACCAATCAGGTGTCCACTTCAATAGAGCGTAAAGATCGGAGTGGGGGATGGGTCCTTCACTTTTGTTCAAAAGTGTATTATCTTGATTCTTAAAAAGGTCAAACTTTCAAAATAATTTAGCTGGTTTGTTGACGTTAACGCCTTTCCAATTTTTAGGCCCATTTCCGTAATACTATGACCCGTTTAGTAAATATGTTTGGCAGTACTAGATTTTTCGAATCTGTTGAATCTAAAATGAGTTATATGCTTTTTAAACCTAGTACCAAAATTACAACGTGTTTCCCCAGTATATTCAAAGTCACAATGGGAAAAATTAGTTTCGTAAATTTCAGATTGCTCTAAAGTCTTACGGTTGTATTTTAAATTCCCTAATAGATATTCAATATTAGAAAGGGCGAAAAGACGTACAAAAATCAGTCATTCTGAGAACTAACCAGAAGTTCATTCACCTGAGGACGGGAGTAAATGAGAAACTTCCGCAACTTCGTGTGATAAACACCTGAGACAGTGGAAAACGTTCGTCATAATATTTTCATTATTGTGATAAATGCTTTGGTGCATTAGATACATAAATAACTATTTCTAAATATATTGCAAACGCCTCACATTTTTCTCCGTCAGTTGAAGTGTGTTTACCATTATGTGTTATCTACGGTATTTATTCTGTTTGCTTTAATGCTCCTTTCATTTCCCGTCAGAAGTTATTGTATTTTGGTTATAATCTTTCTACACACCTTTGTAGAAGTAAATTTTCATGTTATGTAATTACCATTTTATGCAGTAGCTTAACCGGTCAATAAAATGCATTATTTCATTGAAGTGGGTTCAGAATCCATCTATTTTTAAATGTGAATTTAGCATTTTTATTACGTAATTATTTATAGTAGAGAATGGTTAAAATACAGAATACATATTATCGGAAATACGTAAATTAACCCAGAAAACCGAAAGCAGAAGTTAGGTATTTTCGAATCGGTTCGCATGTTAACACAGGTCAACTAACGTAACGAATTTCACTCGTAATATTTTCCTGTGAAATGAGTGGAAAACAAAGGTACACAACGAAGGCTCGTTAATTAAATACTGTTAGAGGTTAATTATACTACCAAAATAAAGTGATCTAAAAAATACATTGACTACTGAATAATAAAATAAGTAAAACAAAAACTCACATGGAATACCGAATAAGTAGCTCAGTATTAATGAATGTTAAGGAAATTCAAAGTTGTGGAACAAGGGTTGAAACAATTAAATATAATATGAAACCTTTATACGAAAGTTATCTTGGAATTCCAAGTCATATAATGAGACAAGAATAACAACTCTATTACATTTTCTGCTTGTAAACCTGATGTGCACGTTGGGTTGCAGTCCCAAATAGTAAGGAGCTATAAGTTTGGTGGTCCACCTTATATATTAAAATAAAGTCCGTAACAACCTGTGGTAAGCATTTCGGGTTGCCTATTTCTGAAGAAGGTAGGCTCGCATTTTCACGGGAACCACCCTTTATTATAGATTATGTTATAAGTTTGGATATACGGTTTAATAAAAGTTTGAACTATTTCACTGTCGCAGTATTTTTAATCATTGTAATTGCTAAATATATAGGGTGATTTGTAACGCATGGAGGATATTTTTAGGGTAGATAAAGGGGACTAAAGTAAACATTTTTTATTCATAAACATTTATAAAATTTCAATAACGAGTTAAAGCTTAGTTAAATAAGAAGTAGTTGTTCGGAAATTATGTGGGTAATTTGTGTTTTAAATTTAAATTGGGGATATTTGAGTTAACTGAACCACATTTAGTTAAAAACGTGATTTAAAATAAATGTAAAATAGAAATTCATTTTTCCTTTTAATGTCCAATAATTTTTGTAGCAACTATTAAGAGCTGCTGAATAATGTTGTTATTAAGTTATTAGTTCGGATAAAATGGTGAATTACGTTAACGTTGAATACGTGGACATGATAATAGTTTATGAAGCTACCGATGAAAGTGCTGCACGAGCAAGGCGTATTGTAATGCAGCATGCTGTGAGAATGCTTAATTATTTTCAATTAATATCAAGATATCAAAAGGGTATCATGTGATAACAAGTGTAAGAGAATAACGGGGGGCAGTAAATATTAGCAACCAAGAGGTTGTTTACAAGAGTTGAAAAGTTTCTATAATTTAAAGAATATCAGTTAAAATATTCACATTAAAGGTCTAATAATACCTTTAATTGTGAGGATATAATTCAAATTTGATACGTGTTAGTAAGAATAACCTTCTGCACGATCAAATACTGACCAAGGGGTCAATATTATTCTTCACATAGTGAGTTGGAGATTTATAGAAGCCATTTCAAGTGGTCATTGGTGTACAAGCCATCAGTTTAGTGAGTGTTTGTGTGTGGCATGCTGCAATACCGTTTTAAGAAAATATTAAACGGTCAAGTCTGTCTACAACGAGCTTTTATGGGTCCTCATCATCTCCAAGTAGGTGTTTGACGACTTCGATCAGTGTGAAACTGATATTAGAACCACATCGCAAGTACGAGTTCGGCTGTTGAAGGTTAGTGTATTATAGTAACAGTTTGGATACGGCAAATTTAGAATTTAAAACTTGTATTTAGATTTAGAGAATCTTAGAATATTAAGTTTTCTAAATTAATATTGTGATTTGAGTACTCGACGGTTTCGATCTTTATAATTAGAAATTTATCATTTTGGTCTAGTTATTTTAAAAAGTATTTAACCGCATTTATTGGAACTTTCATTTAATTAAATAATTTTGACAACTTTAATCTGACTATTAATTTGTAATGTCAATTCAAACGTTTAATACACTATAACAGTTAATTAGATTCAAACTCAAGTACTAAGAGTGTGATTTAAATAATCAAATTGATATTTATTTGGTTATTCAAGGTACAATTCATTAATACAGTTATATTTGACATTAACTCATTCAGCTGGGAAGTAGAGAGAGTATCAATTGCTAAATAAGCTGGCTAGCCGAGGTATATTTAAACATGACATAATTTCAAAGTCAATTATGAAAGTACGAGATATGTCAATATATGATTCAGTTGAAAGCAACAAGGTAAGTGAGAAATATATATATTATTATTGATATTACTTCTGTGAATTAAACAAACAGGGTAGATATCACTAGTTTTTATTATACATAGAAACTCCTACAGAAGGGGTGGTGTAATAAAATATGTAATTGTTTCCCAGCGTGATCTGACAGCGCAGTGTTCGATTTATTGGGGGTTGAAAGCTTTGTTTTAATCGACGTTTTGTGTTGTGTCATCCTTGTCTTCAGGTATTGCTTTGTTTGACCAATATACGTAGCTACACAGTTATTACATTGTACTTGATAAACTAACAGCCAGTCTTATAAAGGCCACTAATCTGAGGTTAACTTTAATTCGCTGTTAAAATAAACAAAAGCGCATCAAAATTTGTTTACTAATGAATAAAATGTCATAAGCACTAACGTTTTGATGCGCTTTTGTTTATATTAACAGCGAATTAAAGTTAACCTCAGATTAGTGGCCTTTATAAGACCGACAGTAAGTGTGATTTTTTATTAATATGTGTTTTATCTTTTAAATTTTTATAAAATATATTTTTATGTCTTGTGATTCTTAAAGGCTGTGTGAATGTTGTTTTTTTAATTCTTTTTCAATTTTTTCTGATAGTTTTGTTATGTAAGGAATGATAGTATATTTTTTTGTTTTTTTCTTGATATAGTTGTTAAATTCATTATTTCGAAAGTTGGGTTGTAGATTTATTGAAGTATTAATTGAGTTGCGTTTTTGTAAAATTATTAATCTTTTTTAAATGTTTTTTTGGATAAAATATGACGGATAGTTGTTTTCTTGATAGTTGTTAAATTCATTATTTCGAAAGTTGGGTTGTAGATTTATTGAAGTATTGAGTTGCGTTTTTGTAAAATTATTAATCTTTTTTAAATGTTTTTTTGGATAAAATCTGAGGGATAGTTGTTTTATTAGGTACGTTATATGGTGAGGCTGTTATTCTTTCACATATCTAATTGTTGTCTTTGTTTTCCTTTCAGACCTATTATGGAAAAGGCTTTTGATTTTATAATATGTAAATGTCTGATGAAGCTGGATTGCCAGCGAAACGTAACAATTCTTTTTTAATAAAATTTTTAATATGTTAAATCGACAATACGAATTTCTTTTTGAAAAATGTTTATTTTTCAAATCGATTTTTAGTAACTAATAGCTAAAAAACATACTTAGCTGATTTTTTCCAATTCAACTTTTATTATTATTATATAGTGAGCTTCTCCGTTCGATACTCTTCAACGATTATTCGTAAGGTATTAAGCTAGTCCATACAAAATTTATTAAATCTGAAACTAGCTTTTTCAGGCTGGTTTAATGTGTTCCACTAATCTGTTATTAAGTATATGTGCAATAATTTTATTTATCATATTCAGCGTCTCCACTTTCTGAGGTAGTTTAATTATTGTTCCACTTTTTCATTCATTGAGGGTCGACTCGTTGTCCCAGATCTCTTGAAATACGGGATGCATTTCCACTGACACAATTCGTTGAAAACCCCTAACCACACAAATATTTAACAACCGCTAAATACCTATTTCGACATCTAAGCTGTCATTTGCAATAGCCTTGGAGAAAAAGTAACACGACAAAGTTGGCCGAAGATATTCTCTTCACCAAATCACCATTGAAAGTCAGCATTCCCGCGCATTCTAAAGCTATTTATACTGTCTGTCCCGGAGGGCGTGCTCTAAGCGACCAATTAGGTGTCAACTTAAGTAAAGTGGGAGATGGGTTCTCCATCTTTATTCAACAGTTTATTATCTTTATTCTTAAAAATGGTCTTCTTCTGATGTGATCTAGTAAGCTCTTCCGTGTTATTTCGTAATGGTTTATTAATGTTGTAGTTTTTATTTGCTAATTTCTTCATGATGCGATACACTTCCTTAAAGTTTTTCTTGTGCATGTTGAGTTAGTTTTTCAGTTCTTTGTTTTTTGTCTCTTCCCGTTGCTTCTTTCACTCTTTTTTTTTCTAATAATTGCTAACTGCTGCTTTATTTCTTGGCTATTGACTGCGTTTAGTTTGCTTTTGATTTGCTTTTTTCGTCTACAAGCAACTTCTGTAACATACATTGGTGTTTAATTGCTGGTTTTTCAATTAATGGAAACACATTTTTTACGAGAAAAACCATTTCCCATGCAGAGCAATAAACCTAAGCTGCCCTTCAACGCTATCAAATCGGACTATGCTAAGCTAGTCACGAAAAAGAGGTATTGAATGAAACACGAGTTAATTTATAGTATCTTTCTTTAATTTTTTATTTATATTATAGTCATTTGTTATTATTTGGGGAAAGGAGAAGGGCATCCTAGATGTTACAACTTACGGCCAAAATAAATCTAAATCCAGTCTTGTCTGTTACTTGTTACTACACTTGGTAAAAATTATGTGGATTTTAATAAGGTGTTGAAAATAAATCAGTTTTACAGGAATTCACAGCACTGATAGCAACAGACAAATAACGTTGTACCTTGCGCACGGGTACAATTATACTATATGTGTTACAGACCCCTAGTGTTTGTGAACGCCAATTATTATTCTCTGAGAGAAAGCAGTATTTATAATTACACATAGGCCCTAACGTTCCAATTAATTTTTGCACACAGCGCTATGCAGAAAAGCAGATGTGATAGAATTTAACCAAGTTAAGAAGTGTCGAAGAACAATCTGGTGCAAGAGGAGAGAAACAAAGGAATGCAGTTATTGAGTGTGGATACCACAAAGTAACAACCAATTAAAAGCGCTCTGCATGCCTCCTTGCATTTTGATGTAAGAGTTATAAATTTTAACGTAATAATCGTGCCTGAACAACAATTCGAGCGAGACTATTTTTCCTAATGTGCAATCGGGCAACGCGGATGCAACGTTCTGGAGTTGGCTTTAAATCAAGCCGCTCATAATTCTGACAGTTCATTTATAAGCCAGTTAAAATCTGCCCCTCTTGACACACCGTCGCTGCATTTGCGCCGAGAAGTTTATTTGTTAAAATATCATTTAATTTTTTAGAAATCCCGACGTGATTGACTTATGACTGACTGAACGTAAATCGTAACTCATACCTTTCATTGTCGCGTTTTTACAGCGGTAGACACATTTTAAATGCACCGCCGGTTAATCTCAGTTTCTTTCATTCCGTTTCCTTTCAGAGAAGAATATGGAATTTTACAGATGGCTTAAAGCGCGTCATTTGTTCTGTCAACGTATGCATTTTACGAGCGAAAATCATACACGCGTCATCCTTCATCGGAATTCCGTGTCCTGCGCTGGCAGCGCCGCCTTTCGGGACCGTACGATTTACTTTTTAATTAATAAACTCAAACATCTTTTCAGGAAATTTCACAAATAAGGCAGCAATTTGTAAATGAAATTAATTTTAACATGTTTTTAAGTTCTGCGTGAATAAATTAGATATGAAGCGCCGTGCGACAGCGTCTTTTTTTTCTGAAGGAAGTGAAAATAACGAGTCCATTAGGGAGCACAAAGCCCGAACCTAAAGCGCACGTTATTCCTACGTTGCTCCTGCTAAAGAAGGTGCGTAGCCATTGACAACGACTGCAATCAGTCGAACTTTACGAAAAATGAGACTTTTAAACGTGAGCTTTTTCAACCGGGGAAGTTTCACGTAACGGCGAAACAGCCACGTACAAAATAAATAGTATTTCAGGAAAATGATCGGTCTAGCAGTTTCCACATCTATAATATTTTTATGATTCTCATTTGTTTCCGACAAATCTCTTAACTAGTTACATTTTTTGGTTTATTTCGCACATCCATTGCCTTATTTGCTTATATCATTGTAACTAATATAGTAGTAGATATACTACAAACCAAATATGTAGTTACAATAAGTAAATCCAAGCATGCGTTCAAATAAGCGTAATTGTAAATTAAAATAACTCAAATAAAATAAGACCTATAGAATACTAGGTGTTACCCGCGACTTCGTACGCGCGAGGCTCGTTATTTGTGTATATTAAATAATGACTAATTATTTTCTGTCATCCCATCCCATCCCATCCCATCCATCCCCGTCCCCGTCCCGTCCCCTCCCCTTTCCCCCCCTCACTTCCCTTCTCTTCCCGTCCCGTCCCGTCTCGTACCGTTCCTTCCCGTCCCGTCTCGTCCCTACCCGTCCCGTCCCGTCATCTTCTATTTTCACTTTCAGGGGACAAATTTCCAAAAACTTTAAATGACAGTTCAAAATTTGATCCTACACAATTCCAACCCCTTTTTACCCCTTTAGGGGTTAAATTTTCAAAAATCCTTTCTTAGCGGATGCCTAGTCCCTATGAGAAATCTGTCTGCCAAATTTCACGTTTGTAGCATTTATACCTTCTGAGATTTCGCGATTAATCAGTGAATGGTATTTCGCTTTTACATATATAGATTAGGTATATTTACGGAAATAGGGCAACTTTAAAGCGAAAATATACCTATAATTATCTCCCTTTATTCCCTATTCTAAGGGGTCGATTTTATGAAAATAATTACTTATTTTTTACTGAAGTACACCTACGAAGGTTCGAAGTGAAAAGTCTGTTTAATATTGTTTTCCAATACAAACTCTAAAACCCGGTTTCACCACTATAGGGTTTTAATTTTGTCATGTCCACCGTCTTGGACTTAAAAATCAATGCCATTTTCGCAATCAACGTTCCAAAAAACCTCAATAACGACACCCATATCGATTTTTAGGCTTATTTACCCCATTTCACCCCCTAGTGGGTTGATTTTCGGAAAATAAGGAAATACGTGTTTGCTTATTTGTTCTTAGGAGTACTTCTACGAAGTTTCAAGTCGAAATGTTTATTTAATATTATTTTTCCATACAAAATTGAAACCCCCATTTTACCCCTTTAGGGGTTGAATTTTGAAATATCATTCCTTATTCGTTGTATAAATCATAAAGGGAACCTCTGTACAAAATTTCAGCTTTCTAAGTCGAAGGGTTTGGGCTGCGCGTTGATGAGTCAGTGAGTGAGTGAGTCAGGACTTTTAGAAATATATATAAGATAGATAAAGTGAGGTTAAGTGTTAACACTTTCATAAACAAAGAGACATAGAAAACGCTAGTACTTGTAAAATACAAAGTGCATACACTCAGCAATTTGTGCAAACGGAAATGCAGTTTACCTAATCTAGTACAAAACCTACGTGCACTTGAAGTTGGATGCAGCTAAGTTAAATTAACACATTTTATGTTCATCGCACAAATCAAAATCGCAACAAATTTACATAAAAGCTTTTCTGCCGAAACAGCTAGAAAGCTGAAGTGCGTCTCATGACATAACTGATCTTTGCTACATAATAAAGGTCCAAAGCTTTAGACAACCCTAAAAATTGCAAAGCTAAACATAAATGAATAAACTCAAGTTATAAAAACAAATATCCTTAACTTAAATTTGGCTTGTTTGATTTTTATAAAGGTTGCCATGTAATCTCACTTGAGTAAAATCATGGTTCTTTTAGAAAAACCCCCAAATCCTCGATAAAATAAGCACTCTGGATAATTTTATTCAATTACACATGCAAGAAGAATAGTTCAAGCGGTCATTAATCGGTAAAGAAGATTGTCAAGACATTCAGACAGATATTCATTGAGTTACATAAAAATAATAGACGGATATACTCTACTTGAAGAGGAACTTATTTCACAGATTTATAATACGTGTCAGAATAAAATAAAATTAGTATCTTAATTACATTCTTGAGAATAATATGGTATCAATTAATTGAAGTCCTTCGTGAAGATCAACTTCAAATCGTATCATAACATAATCAATTGACGCTCAACGTAGTGGCCAACTTCATCACAGTATGAGTAAAATATATGCTAAGGAAATATTAAAATGGTATTAAGCTCACAACTTGGCTCTGTTCGCAGTGCAAAATATTCAACCGAGTCAATAAAGCACAGAGTTGGGATATTTTATATAATTGCAATTTTAAACAAAAATAAAAATATTAAATGCATTGATTATGAGATGCGAGAAACAGTAATTAGTTGCATAAAGGCACGCAAAGGCAAAGCATATTTCAGAGGATTTAAATTTGCCTTGTGAATAAAGTAATATAATTAAAATGATAGATTTGTGCACATTTAAAGCCAGACCGAACGAAAGTAATTGACACAAAAAGGTTATTACGTGCAAAAAGGAGCGTAGTTATTAATAAAAGCAAAAGACTGTGAAAATTGTGAGCAAGCTGAAGGGTAAAGCAAGATGAAAGAAAATTTAGAAAATTGTAAAGAGAAATTCCTGAATGGAGGCAACAGAATAACAGCAAGCAACGTGAAAAGTGCGGAACTCAAATATCAGTGCGTTAATAATTAAAAACATAGTGCAAAAGCAGAGCAGTGAAATTAAAAACGTTTGTGAGTGCAACGCTATGGAACAATTAGTTATAAGCAAAAAGACAACATTTTAGATTTTAAGAAAATGTTAGATTGTAATTTATGGAATCAATCTTTATTCTATTTGTGGTAAAAATTATCAATCCTAATTTCCAATTAATAGTAGAATAACACCGTATCTTAGCAACATGATGCTTTTTTGTCATTAATAAGAGGAGAACAATTGAATTAAATTATTACCAGACATGGCAAATTTGTGCTCCATTTTCAATTACTGTTTTATATTAATAAAAGTATTTTTACCAGTTCAAAAGTGTACAATTTTATTACCCTAGTGGTAGTGTACCTGTGCTAACGTTTGCAGCAGTTTCCGCAGCAAAAAATTTACATTTTGCAAAAATCTCCTCCGAGGATATCGGCAGCCGTCCAAATGCAAATTACGATCTTCGACTACGACCCAAATCAACATCGGAAGCCAAACGTTAGCGGTCCAGGAGTTCAGCGGAGTGTGCAGGAGTATCCTGAGAGGAATTTGCACCCAGGGGAGCGCCTACAGCTTGAGATATTCCAACAGCGTCACTACTACCAGCTCTGCGAGCAGCAATGAAGCAACCTTCACGAGGTAGGGTAGATCTAAAAAAATTGTCAGCGTTCGGGAAAACAACTTAAATATAAGATTGAACCTTGCCGAAGAGGCCTAATGCTTTTCCAAAAGTCCAATTACTTCGTGGTTTCCAAAAATCGAACGGCGTCACCAGTTTTGGGGGCGAAATCGATTATAAACAGTTGAAAGATCGGCGTGCAGACAATCATGGGGAGTTTTGATGTCATCCTGAGAAAAACAATGAAGGCGATGTTTTAATAGTTGCAAAGCGGAAATATTCAAATAATTTACCTGACGCGTCTCACTATTCACGATTTTAGGCGTTCAATTTCACGCTGTACGCAATAAACCATTTTGTGTTCATCTGTCAATTTACGAGATTGTGAATTTTATCTACTAATAATGAGCAAACGAGCTACGTTGAGAAAAATAACCTAAAATTTGAGATTATAGTCCATTTATGAATCCAACCCATGAGATAAGAAGTCTTGTGTGCCGAGAGCTAGCGTAATCAGTATTGCAGTTAAATAAAATAGAAAGAGGGACATTCAACCATTTTATGGGTGAGATTAATTATTACAGTTTATTTTAACCAGTCTTAATTAACTGAAAGGCAACGTTTGAGCACATCAATAGAAATAAAAACCAAGAATTGTGTGTGTACTAGGATCTTTGCCCGTACATTTTAACTTATAGTATTTTAATACCAAAATAAATAAATTACAAACAGGCACCTGATAGTGGTGCTAGATCAATCATATCATTGCAATATTTGTGACCCATAACCCATCGAAAACAATTCTAAAAATAAATAAACAAAACCTATTGTTCTAAAGTAAATACATTACACACTTAACAAAAAAATATTAATTCAGAACCTTTATACAAAAACAAAGAGAAAGGCGTATCATTGTGGTACCTACACCAAATGAGTAAAAGAAATATGCTGTTCTCTACTACTAATCTCGTAGTATCGACAGATCTATTTATTAAAAATTTAAACAAAAAAATATCAGAAGGGTTTTACAGCTGTCGCTGGCTTGCTTTCCTCGATCTTGTTACGATCCGAAATTGTTCGGCTTGAATTTTTGTTCAGTTTGCCGCATGTTTAACGATCTAGAGAGCTGGTGCGCGTTTTGAGCCACCTATATGATATAGTAGGCTTTGAATTAAAAATCGTTATGCTTTTGGCACTAAAATATCTTAAACGTGTAATTTGAAGGCGAGAGTTATCGTCTTTGGAATTCGGCGTCTTGCTAATTTTCGGTTCGAAAGCCGCTTGACGTTCCCGCGCATGTGAAAACTTTATTCGTCGGAACCATCGCAACAGGCCAGTGCTTCGTAATGTGGCAGTTCCCATTAAAATTTAACTCACCATTGGCCGCTTAAAATCTGAGGTAAACTATTTTCACAATTGATTCTGCATGGACTAATACCCAGTTCTTGTTTCGTTTTTTCTCCGCTTTTTCTTTCGGTTTCCTTCCGTTTTCTCCTGTATTATTCGTTTGTTAAGATGATCAGCAGCCCTTGGTTCTCCTCTACTCCTTGTAATTGGCCATTTGAGGTAGGTAGTATGAAAATTTCACCGAGCGGGATTCGAGTATTTCCTTTGTGTTCAAATAAGCTTCTTTTGTTGATAGACGATTGCTAGTCGCTTACTGCTAATAATTATTACCTTACTGTGCTCCATATACATTTTTCAATTTCATATAATATTATCAATTGCAATAAGAATAGCAAACGGGTATGATTAAGAGCCTCGATTTACCCTTATTGATCGCTGATTATTGTAAAAGTTGAAATTGGAATTTGACCGACAAGATAATTAATTTTTATTTGAAATCGTTTGTTACCGTACACAATTGCCATTAGCGCTAATATTCATACTTTGCTCGTCTCTTTATCTACCCCGCCTGGAGAATTTTGGATTTCGGAGTTGACTTTTAGTATTTGCGGTTAGCGTGGGTTAGCCTTGGGTGTTTTAGCTTATCGCCTCATATTTGAGTTAAAGCTAATACACTAGCCCACGCCAGTAGGCGGATTTTGGCGGTGCAGCGACATTTTTTGGAGCTTTGTCTTCTACTCCACTTCAGCAGATTATTGCGGCTAGGAATATGACATTTCTTGGCCAACATAGGATCGGTTTTGTACATTCTATTGACGTTACAGTTTATGAAGATTTTCTCTAATTTGCGCTATTGGTTTGCAGCCGTTAGTATAGGGTTAAACGGATAAGGCCAGTTTTTCCCAAGTGAATTCCTTCTGTATGACCATTACTTACATTACGTCAACACGACCTTGACTCAGTAACCATATTGTACAGCTGATTGTGACTAGAGCTATGTTTTTCCTGGGAGGAGTAAGAATCCTTCTTGAGAGCGACAAGAAAAGGTTTAATCTTTGTTGGCCATTACTTAATTGTGTTTGTGACTTTTGGTCTGCAATGCTGACTTCTGCTCGAGTGTTGTCCGTTGAATATCGATTATCTTTTTATGCACTATGTTTGTTGATTAGACGTAAGTCTGTTTGTAATTTTACATTTGATCGTTGATTGTATGTACGACCCTGTAATTCTGCCTATAAGGGGATCTGTAATATTAAGGCAAGTATCACTCTTTTAGTTTGTTGAGTACTATATGAATTACCCGTAAGTTCCTCCTGCATTGACTATTTTGTTATTCTATTTCAATATTACACACTGCTACCATTTACTTGTCTTATTTTGTTACTGCGACCCTGCGATTAACTGCAGTTTCTGTATGTGGGTTCTCGTTTATATCTGAGCACATTTATTGTAAAAATACTCGTTGGCACCCTCAATATTATTTTTGTATTCTAGCAATTTTGTAAACGACTGCACACCGTCTCCACTGTTGGTTGGCTCTCAAATGTGCTTATGTAGTCTTGTGATTTGAAGTAGAGTATACGAGTCGAAATTTGGTATCACGTTGTGATCGAAAAGGCATTGCCGATAGCATTATTCGTGAATCGAATTAATTCGTAGCGTTGTTGGGGCGTTAATAGCAATCATTCATTTAGCACTTCAAATATTTTGGCTGGGTCGATTCCGTATGGGATCATCTAAACTAAATTCCTATTAGCAGAACCCCGTGTGCTATTTGTGCACTTAACTTTTTGTGTTAGCCTCCATATAATTTTTTCGTCTCGGTCCGTTTTGCATTTGAGGGCCCCGAGTAATTTTTTATTCATTAGTGAATGCGCGACTTAGCTTGATTAGCATAGTAAATTAGAGTGTCAGTAATTCTGATACTGTGTATATGTGGTTAGTGTCTCCCGTATGTTATGCCTGCTTTACTCCCCGGATGTTATTAGGATGTAATTGCAAATAAACGAATTATCGTTTGTTACTAGCCAATGTTGGTTCTTTTGTGTTTCTTGGGTGTTCGTTATTTATTTTGTCGCTCACTAACTCCACGTGGTTCTACGAACCCCAATTCGAAAAGTTATTCAAGCTGGGATCCTTATTAGTTGACTTATCATTGCTTGTACTAATAGGTAAATTAATTATGTGCGTTTTGATTCTCACGACTTCTCACCCGCATTTAGTCTGAACTAGTTGAAAAGTTGTAACGTTGTAATCGGGCGAAGCGTAAAGCTCGTAGCAATCTCTCTCTCTATTCAGATCTATTCTTCCATTCTCCATCTTCTAAACCTTCACTTTCCATCGCTCCATTGACTTCGTCCCGCCACGAACGCTTTGACCTTTCTCTTGTTCTTGTTCCCATCTTGTTCATTATCACACCAAATTGATAAAACAACTATGCGGTGCTTCAATACTAACCTCGTATTATTTATGGATCCATGTACTAAAAAGTTAAACAGAAAAAAACATTAAAAATATTTAACAACTTTCGCTAGTTACCTTCTCTCAGCCCTTTTCGTTATTCCTCTTTATTCTTTTATCCGCCACCTTTTAAACCTTTACTTTCCATTGCTCTCTCGACTTCTCTACCAAAACCGGTTTGGGATATTGTAGTCGAAATTTCCAAGCCGGTTTTGTGAACCACTGGTTCTTAATGGGTAACACCTCCTCGAAGAGGAGGAGTTGATGACTGAAAACTCATTTTCTGTTTCAATATAAATAACTCAACAAAGAATCTACTGCATTTTCTTGTGCATCATTTATCTACTTACCTATTTATTTATTAAAAAAATACTGAACAAAAGCACTATAATTCAAAATAAATAATATTTGGTAATGGTAGAAAAGTGGAGACTTTTGCAACCGAGAATAGGCGAGGCAAAGGATGGCTCAGAGGCGGGTATTTATGGTTAGTTTCGTATGGTACCCATAATCTTCGAGCCAGAGAGGAAGTTTGGGGCTAGCCTTTAAAGGTATTCTCCGGTACAGATGTCGGCGAGCCGGAGGCTAGTCTAAGAGCAGGTTTTGGAATTATTTTCTGGTATCAAAAATTAGCCAGCCAGAAGGATGGGTCAGGTTCAGGAGAGTTGTTAGAGTTCTGAAGAGCTTCTTCTTGTAGGTTCGTAGACTCAAGTATCTCAGACCAGCGGCTGCTCGCCTTGCTGGACAAGGTGAGATCTGAATCGATTCGGCGAGCCCGTTTCGCTGGAAGAAACGGGGTTTCAGGAAAACTCGCTTTGCAGGATCAGGCTGCTGGGCCTAAATCACTCTTTGGAGCTTAGAGCTTGTGGTTCATTTAGGTGGAGTGGAGCTGGGAGTCGCTGGAATCAGGTGTTTTCAATAGGCCGAGCATCTTCTTCCTATAACACTCTAGGAGTCTATCATCTGAATATTTTCCTGACAGAAGATAAGGATAAGGATGATTAGCTGCTCGCGGACTCGCACATCGCTGGACCGTTAGTCTTATCAACAGGTCTCCAAGCGCAGAATGTTAGGCGTCATTGCGATTTAAGTTAGCAGCATTCAAATTCTAGCACATTAATTATGTCTGCATTCAATTTGTACAGGCGCAAACGTCACAAGCTGTTACCAATCGTTTAAATTAAATTAAAAGCTATAATTAGTAACAGAATTACGTGGATCGTTTTCATTCAAATAAAAGGGCGAATTCGATCTCTTTGCTTGGAATATCTTTTTCTATATCTGTGCGAACGACATATTTATAATGTAGGGCAATATAACTATATATTATAAAATATATGATAATTTTAGTAGATAATATTGGGATAATTATAATCCGTCAAACTATGTAATGCTGAATGAATACCCAAAAATAGAACCCGAGTGCCAAGATAATAGATTCACTACTCTCATGCTACAACCACTCTAATTAAAAGTTAAGTTTCTTAATTATTGGTAAACAAAGAATGTCAAAGTGAACTAAATATATTAGTTATCTTAGTGTACCAACGCTTTTTAAAGTAATAATATTTTTAAAAAATATTCAGGCTATACGAAAATAAAGCATTTACGAATTGTTCTTTAATGTGAAACTCATCTCACGCGGTGATTTACAAGATTACGTATATTTACAATACCTGTATAATATTGAAACTCATATATTTTGGCACAATCCGTCACAGCCCTCTCTTTCTACTCCTGTTTCCATTACCAGGGCAATCAATAAATGCTTATTTATTCAGTAAAATTATTTTTGCCTGCCGGAACACCTTATCACTTATCATTTTGGTTGCTTTTTCAATCACGTAATTGCAATATACCCGATGCACCCAATTTCATTACTTCTCAATATTTCCCTTCACTTTGCGAGATTGATTTCAGATTACATTTTGTCATCTGCGGCTTTATCCTGGCCGTAAAATGTTTTAGCAAATAAAAACCTTTAATTGCATTGCAAATATCTGAAACGTTCCTATACTGGAAATACAATTTTTATAATGGCTGAATCATCTTACGGCACCCTAATCTAAGATGTACTTCCAAATTGCAATCATTTTTGAAATAAATTTACACAATCAACATCATGCTGAAAATGTCATTAACAAAAATATAAGTTATGAACTTAACTAATCATACCCCTAGTCAAGTCATGTAAAACATGTTTTAATTAGACCTATTTGATTTGAGGACAGGGTGAAGCTATCAAAGGTTAGAGAATAATTATAAAATTTAAACCAGCAGAGGCTATATTTATATACTATGTATATACATATTTATTTCGTAGCAATCTAAAATCAGCATCTACTTTGGCAATAAATGAATGGTGTAACAAAAAGCAAATGTAGCACCACTACAGAACCAAATGCAAAAAGATAATCGTGTTAAAGGTGGAGAACAGATGATTTGTACCAGAAAGAGAAAGAATGAGATTGAAACATTAGCGATGAAAATTGCGCCTTGGATTGCAGTGTAATGGATGTATAAATAATATGCACACAAATTTTCATTTTACAGAAGAAAATGAAGCAAGAAAACATAAAAGTAGAGCAATATTTTGTTAGTAAGTTGATAGACAAAAATTATAATTTCATGTTTTCGAACTTTAATATGTAAAACCATTCAGATTTGATATTTTTATAACTTGAAAATATACCGTACAGTACTGTACATTCACTATAATTATGGGCAAATACAACAGTGACGTCGTCGTAAATAAGATGATGAAAATGAGCTGTTAAAGTTCTGCATAGCAAATTAAATATTTATTGGAAACTCATTTTTTGTACATAAAGATTACATTCGAAGCGGCAGTAGAAAAACAAAAAGCACTAAAGAAACGAAATACATGTAATACATAATGTCAAAGTAATGAAATCTCCAACTAGCAATAGGAGAGACAAGGTTTCACAAACTAATAAAACAAAAAATTCATAAGATATGAAAGAATATAAATGAGAAAACTAATTAATGAGGAGAAGTGACTATAATACGAAAATAAATTGAGATACAGATTAGAACATCTAAAAATAAACGAAGAAAATCAAAGAGAAGAACAAGGTTTAGGTACGACACAGTAAGAGAAATATTAAAAAGGAAGAACCCAAACTTGAAGAAATACCTGAAACTAAAATGAACAAAAAACTAGCCAGTCATAGAGCTAAAGCAAAAATGAAGCCTAAATTGCAATGCAGAAGGCAAAGTTAACCATATGAGAAGAGTTTGTTAAATATATAAAAGCTAAGTTTCTAGGGAATAATAAATAAATTGACAGGAAAGTTCGAAAATACTATTAGAAGTATTAACAATAATAAAAGCAAATTAGTAATTAAAACATGAAGAGGATACTATGAAAATAAATTTAAGGACGAAGGATAACACGACGAACTAAACGCAGCAAATTAAAAAATCAGTAAAGGGCTTTAGTCAAAACTTTCCTCTGAAGTGGAACTTTTGAAATTTAACATTTTGAAAATATCAAAGGAATAAAGCAATTTTTTATTTTTTAAGGTGTACACCCTGTATATATTGGGTCCAAAATATGCATATTTTTGTCAAAGATAAAAACCTGAGCTATGCGCAAAATATTACCTGTATTTAACTAATAGTTATCTAGTTAAAACAAGAATAGACAACATTTTATTTTTTAAGGTGGTGACCCTGTATATATTTCACCGGAAGTATTTCGCTTTCATACCATGTAGACATATAATCCGCATGCAAAATATCGTCTGCCTTCAACAAATAACTTTTGAGCTATACCGCCAACAGACAGGCAGACAGATAGACAAACGAAATTGAGAAAACATATTTTTCGTCATCTGGAAACACTGAAACGTGAAGAAAAAACAGACGCAAAATATAACATGAATAACCACAGCAATGCTAACCCGACTGCCGATGAAATGAGGCCGGTTCGAGGGCCGAAAACCCTTTTATACGGTGCTGCCCATTGTCGAAATTTGGCAGCTTCCTATCTGCAATGGAGTAGTCTCACATGTCGAATTTTTTCGCAGGATTATGCCATCATTCAGCTGTTGCAACGCCGTTGCTGCTATGCAATAACAGATCAGGAACTTAAACAACTACAAATATGTTGAAGATACGAAGAGCAGCAGGAAGCGATGACATCTGTCCAGAATTGCTTAAATATGGAGAACTTAGCAAGTCACCTACCACAATTGAATGGAAAAACTAGAAGAGAAGATAAACAAATATAATAAGAGAAGAACTCCAAGTAGAACCACTAGTAAACAGTCTAGATAAAATACGGTTAAAATGGTATGGATATCGAGGCAGATGCTTCGAGCAAGAGCAAGATGAAAAACGATATAAGGATGACAGTGAACGCAATGATAAAATGGCGGAGAATAGACAAGACAAGACAGGCTTTGCAAAATCTCGTCTTGTCTTGAAATTTCAAGAGGACTTGACTAAGTCTAGATTAAAACGTCTTTTTATTGTCTTATCTAGATACCAAGACTAGATTGTTTCAAAACTCTTGATTAATCAAGTATTTAATTTATGTTAAATCAGCGGGCATCCTAAGGGGTGGGGCCAGGTTCGGTTGCAATAAACTCCTCATTACCTATATTTCTGAAATTATAAAGTTTTTGTTAGTTAAGAGAGATGTGACTTTATTTTTTTCCTGTATTTTTCCCCGTCTTTTGGCCATCTAAGCCTCCATCAAATTGTTTGAACTGTTACCCAAACCAATAATCATCTTGTTATAAGAAATGGTCTTTGCTTTCAAATTTTGTATTAGGTTTTTGTTATACCGGGTGAATGAGACCACCCGTATCAGTATTTTTTTTAAAGAACGGTGAGTCGTAGAGAGTTGGGATAAAAAAATTTATTATAAAAGTCATACTAAAGAATCGAATGGTGATATTATTATTTCTCGAAAAAGTCAGCATCACGAGTAGTTTTGTCAACCGTGTCCAGAACTCCAAAATTTTAAATGGCACCATAAGTCGAAAAACGTATTGTTGAAAAGATCGTCAAAAAAGAAGAAAGTTTTGTAGGAAAAATTATTTTACTACTACCACCCCTTTTAAGTAATATTCGATTAAAGTTATTAAATTTGAAATTCGTTGTTAACAAACAAAATTGAAAAGTCGGCTTTTAAAATCTACTTACCGAATTAAACAATGTTACAAGTGTTCAAAATGTTATTTACATTAAAACGTGTGTGTAACATTGTTTAATTCGGTAACTAGATTTTAAAAGCCGACTTTTCAATTTTGTTTGTTAACAACGAATTTCAAATTTAATAACTTTAATCGAATATTACTTAAAAGGGGTGGTAGTAGTAAAATAATTTTTCCTACAAAACTTTCTTCTTTTTTAACGATCTTTTCAACAATACGTTTTTCGACTTATGGTGCCATTTAAAATTTTGGAGTTCTGGACACGGTTGACAAAACTACTCGTGCTGCTGACTTTTTCGAGAAATAATAATATCACCATTCGATTCTTTAGTATGACTTTTATAATAAATTTTTTTATCCCAACTCTCTACGACTCACCGTTCTTTAAAAAAAATACTGATACGGGTGGTCTCATTCACCCGGTATAGTTTTGAATACTTTCTATAATAGTTTATCAAAGAACCTATTGCAATGTATTTTTTTAATATAAATTTTTTGTTGAATAAACTATAACCTATTTTATCTATCATCTATGATGACAGTCAGATTTCACTTACATTTATTGAGTAGGTAGGTAGATATAAGTAAACCTAAAGTGATAGGAATACATTCAATTTTCATTGAAACTTTGTTCTTACCTGATAATGTGTGGGAGTACAAAATGCATATTTTGGACCTACTACCTAATCTAGAGTCTTGAACATTGTCTAGAATTTTGTCAAAAGTCTTGGTCTAGAATAATAAAATCTTGTTTTGTCTTGAAATATTTAGACAAGACTTTGGCCAGTCTTGTCTTGATAATCTAGAATCTAGGCAAGACAAGACAAGAGTCTAGAAAGTCTCGATCTAGACGGAATCACTATCTGAGAGCTTAGAAGAATGGCCGTTGATAGGAAGATATTTTGAGAATGTGTGAAAAAGTAAACTACAATTCTGCATTTTATGAAATTAACGAGTAGAGTACATTACACACAGAATAATTTGATTAAAAATAAAGCGTTATAACCGAAAACGCTATAAAAGTGGCAATATGCGTCTATGTACCTACGTTATATTCAAATTTTTAAACGAAATTTAATGATAGGTACCCAAACATTTTAAAAATATAAATGACGTGGACATTAGCGACCCCAATTTATAGCATGGTATAAAAATAGAAATGTTGCAAATAATGGACAAACATTCTTTCTAACAGAAACTAATTTTATAGAATATCTCAAATGTTTCCTTTGTTTTCATAAGTGTGATGTTAAAATTGGCCTTGTGGAATGCAGTGGGTTTGCTGTGTAACACAGCATTGAAATCTTGTGGGCGGCAGATTTAAAAATTAAAAACTTATTTTTCTTTTTCATTTGTAAACTTCGTCCACACTTGCTAAAAGCATTTGTTTTAATTGTAGTAGAGTCCTTGATAATATTTAATGTAGGCCAAAATGTGTCGAAGTTCCTAAAGAAATATTCGGAACAGGACAGCAAGGACGACCAACAATTTTGCGCCAGGAATTCCCGATGTAAACAAAGCATGCAGATCGTCACAGAATTCACTTAATGACGTTTCCATCATACCAAATGGCTAAATATAACATTTGCAATCGCTACTTTTTATTCCATTTATAATCTGCTTACCCGTGTAAGCGCATTACGAACATCGTCTTTATATCGTATTACAAATTAATCAATTATTTCATCTGCCGCTGCGTCTCCTGCAGGATTATTGCGACGGCCAGACAGTTGTTTTAGCAGATGTAATGTGGCTTTAAGCGTTCGTTCGCGTTCACGCTCGGCCGCTTCCAGATTTAAAAACAAATTAGTTAATTTACTCCTCACAAACGCCGGCAATATATCACTAATTCTATCGAAACGAGCTAGCGAACTGCAGCTTACGTTACCTGAGTAACCGTCTAACAACCTCGTACAAAGGGACCAAAATGCTACAAGGGCTTCTATATAACGGCCAATTAGTGTGGTCGTCTAATGAAAAGACGATACCGGACATAAGCGGATGAGTGATGGAACGATATTCCGCTAATGTATGTAATACAGGCAGACGGACGCCATTATATCGGAAACGTTCTAAAACAAAGGTTGAAAATGCCGTTCCAGTGCCAAATCGGCTAAACTCTTCTACGTGAATACACTCGGAAAAGGAGTTTACAAGCTCGCCGATCTAATTTACCATAGCAGGAAAACTGTCAAAGGTCAGTGGCGGTGCTTGCTCTAGCAAAAAGTGACACGAAAATCTCTATAGTTGTTACATAAACATCTTGTACTTTTAGATTAAAAAAGCAAAATTTTCATATACTTAAATATATATCACTTCAATTTCATTACTACCTAAATCAGGGTTTCTTAACCTAACCGTCGCTACCCAAAGTTGAAAAACTGTCATAGGTCAGCAGCTATGCTTACCCTAACAATAAGTGACAGAAAAATCTTTATAACTATAAAGAGTTTTCAGCAACTTATTGCTAGAAAAAGATTCCTATTTACTTAAAGAGACATTGTCTCAATTGCATTACTATCTAAATCAGCGTTTCTTAATCTCAAAATGAAAAACTGACAAAGGTCAGTGATGTTTCTTGTCCAAGCAATAAGTGACAGAAAAATATTTATAGTTATTAAATAAGCATCTCATATTTTTAGTGAAAGAAGCAAAAATTCTTATTTACTTAATCAGACATTGTTTCAATTGCATTACTACCTGAATCGGAGTTTCTTAGCCTAAGCGTTGTTACCCAAAGTTGAAAAACTGCCAAAGGTCAGTAGCGGTGCTTACCCTAGCAATACGTGACAAAAAAATCTTTATAACTATAAAGACCTTCAGGCCACTTATTGCTAGGGCAAACATTTATTTACTTAAAGAGACATTGTCTCAGTTGCATTACTCTCTAAATCAGAGTTTTTTAAACTAACCGTCGCTAACCAAAGTTGAAAAACTGTCAAAGGTCAGTGACCTTTCTTGCCCTAGCAATAAGAGAAAGAAAAATCTTTATTGTTAATTAAATAAGCATCTCATATTTTTAGTGAAGGAAGCAAAAATTCTTACTTAATTAATCAGACATTGTTTTAATTTCATTACTACCTAAATCAGAGGTTCTTAACCTAACCGTCGCTAACCAAAGTTGAAAAACTGTTAAAGGTCATAATTTTAGTAAAGGAAGCAAAAGTTCTTATTTATTTAATCAGACATTGTTTCAATTACATTGCTATCTAAATCGAAGTTTCTTAACCTAAGCGTTGTTACTCCAAGTCGAAAAACTGTCAAAAGTCAGTAGCGGTACGTACCCTAGTAATAGGTTACAAAAAATCTTATAGCTATAAAGACTTTTAGGCCACTTATTGCTAGGGCAAACATTTCTAATTACTTAAAGAAACATTGCCTCAATTGCATTACTATCTAAATCAGTGTTTCTTAACCTAACCGTCGCTAACCAAAGTTGAAAAACTGTCAAAGGTCAGTGACGTTTCTTGTCCTAGCAATAAGTGAAAGAAAAATCTTTATAGTTATTAAATAAGCATCTCATATTTTTAGTGAAGCAAGCAAAAATTCTTATTTACTTAATCAGACATTGTTTCAATTGCATTACTACCCGAATCGGAGTTTCTTAACCTAACCATCGCTAACCAAAGTTGAAAAACTGCCAAAGGTCAGTAGCGGTGCTTACCCTAGTAACAGGTGACAAAAAAATCTTTATAACTATAAACACATTCAGGCCACTTATTGCTAGGGCAAACATTTATTTACTTAAAGAGACATTGTCTCAGTTGCATTACTCTCTAAGTCAGCGTTTTTTAAACTAACCGTCGCTAACCAAAGTTGAAAAACTGTCACAGGTCAGTGACGTTTCTTGCCCTAGCAATAAGAGAAAGAAAAATCTTTATTGTTATTAAATAAGCATCTCATATTTTTAGTGAAAGAAGCAAAAATTTTTACTTACTTAATCAGACATTGTTTTAATTTCATTACTACCTAAATCAGAGTTTCTTAACCTAACCGTCGCTAACCAAAGTTGAAAAACTGTTAAAGGTCATAATTTTAGTGAAGGAAGTAAAAGTTCTTATTTATTTAATCAAACATTGTTTTAATTACATTGCTATCTAAATCGAAGCTTCTTAACCTAAGCGTTGTTACTCCAAGTCGAAAAACTGTCAAAAGTCAGTAGCGGTACGTACCCTAGTAATAGGTTACAAAAAATCTTTATAGCTATAAAGACTTTTAGGCCACTTATTGCTAGGGCAAACATTTCTAATTACTTAAAGAAACATTGCCTCAATTGCATTACTATCTAAATCAGTGTTTCTTAACCTAACCGTCGCTAACCAAAGTTGAAAAACTGTCAAAGGTTACTGACGTTTCTTGCCCTAGCAATAAGTGACAGAAAAATATTTATAGTTATTAAATAAGCATCTCATATTTTTAGTGAAGCAAGCAAAAATTCTTATTTACTTAATCAGACATTGTTTCAATTTCATTACTACCTAAATCAGAGTTTCTTAACCCAACCGTCGCTAACCAAAGTTGAAAAACTGTCAAAGGTTACTGACGTTTCTTGCCCTAGCAATAAATGACAGACAAATATTTATAGTTATTAAATAAGCATCTCATATTTTTAGTGAAGCAAGCAAAAATTCTTATTTACTTAATCAGACATTGTTTCAATTTCATTACTACCTAAATCAGAGTTTCTTAACCTAACCGTCGCTAACCAAAGTTGAAAACCTGCCAAAGGTCAGTGACGTTTCTTGCCCTAGCAATAAGAGAGAGAATTTTTTTACAGTTATTAAATAAGCATCTCACATTTTTAATGAAGGAAGCAAATATTCGTATTTACTTAATCAGGCATTGTTTCAATTTCATTACTACCTAAATCAGAGTTTCTTAACCTAACCGTCGCTAGCCAAAGTTGAAAAACTGACAAAGGTGAGTGACGTTTCTTGCTCTAGGAATAAGTGACAGAAAAATCTTTATAGTTATGTTATTAAATAAGCATCTCATATTTTTAGTGAAGGAAGCAAAAATTCTTATTTACTTAATCAGACATTGTTTCAATTATATTACTATCGAAATCGGAGTTTCTTAACCTAAGCGTTGTTACCCAAAGTTGAAAAACTGTCAAAGGTCAGTAGCGGTGCTTACCCTAGTAATAGGAGACAAAAATCTTTATAACTATAAAGACTGTTAGGCCACTTATTGCTAGGGCAAACATTTCTAATTACTTACAGAGACATTGTCTCAATTGCATTACTACCTAAATTAGCGTTTCTTAACCTAACCGTCGCTAGCCAAAGTTGAAAAACTGACAAAGGTCAGTAGCGGTGCTTATCCTAGTAATAGGTGACAAAAAATCTTTATAACTATAAAGACTTTTAGGCCACTTATTGCTAGGGCAAACATTTCTAATTACTTAAAGAGACATTGTCTTAATTGAATTACTATCGAAATTAGCGTTTCTTAACCTAAGCGTCGCTAACCAACGTTGAAAAACTGTGAAAGGTCATAGTTTTAGTGAAGAAAGCAAAAATTCTTATTTACTTAATCAGACATTGTTTCATTTTTATTACCACCTGAATCGGAGTTTCTTAACCCAACCGTCGCTACCCAACGTTTAAAAACTGTCAAAGGACAGTAGCATTAATTGCCCTTGCAATAAGTGACAAACGTTGTTTCAATTTCGTTACCATCACAATCAGCGTCTTTTAATCTAGGCATCGCTACCCAAAATTAATAAGTGGCGATGGTAGGTATTCTAGCAATCATTGATACAAACATCTGTATAGTTATTAAATAAACACTTTGTATTTTAAATAAAAAGAGCAAAATTACTATTTACTTTAACAGCCTAAGCGTCGTAACCAAAAACTGGAAAACTGGCAAAGGTAAGCGACGTTGCTTGCCCTAGGTTTAAGTGGCGGGACAGTTATTAAAACAGCTGGCATTTCTAATAAAAAATAAAATATTCAAATTTACTTAAACAGACATTGTTTCAATGGTATTACTTTCCAAATTTGAGATTCCTAATCTAAGTAGCCCTACCAAAAATTGGAAAACTGTCAAAGGTACGTAGCGCTGCTTACCCTAGCAATAAGTGACAGGAAAAACTCCGTAGTTATTAAATAAACACCTCGCATTTAAATAAAAAGAGGAAACCTGAGGAAACAGCCTTAGTGACTTAAATAGACGCTGTGACAATTTCATTAATATCTAAATCAGTCTTTCTTAATTTAAGACACGCTACACAAAATTCGTAAACTGCCAATGGCGGTGTTTATTATAGTAATATATGATTTTTTATAGTTATTAAATAAATATCTCGCATTTTAAATACAAGGATAAAACATTCTTATTTAGTTACAGCAACAGTGTTTCAATTTCATTACTATCTAAACTAGTGTTTCTTAACCTAATCTTCGCTATCCAAAATGTAATAACTGTAAAAAAAGAGGCAATGTTTACCCTAACATTAAGTAAAAGTAAAAAATCCTGGTAGTTATTAAACAAACACCTCACATATTAAATAAGAAGAGTAAAAGATTTTATTTACATAGACATTGTTTCAATTTTATTACTATCTGAATCAGCGTTTCTTAACCTAATCGTTGCTACCCAAAATTGGAAAACTGCCAAAGGTCAGTGGCGGTGCTTACTCTAGCAATAAGTTACAAAAAATCATTATATTTATTAAATAAACACACCCTGTTTGAAATAAAAAAATCAAAAATTGTTATTTACTTAAATAGGCATTGTTTCAATTTCATTAATCATTTCTTAATCTAAGAGTTGCTACGCAACATTCAGAAACTGCCAGTGTCAGTGTTTATCCTAGCAATAATTGACAGATTTTTTTTTAGTTATTAAAAAAACACCTCGCGATTTACATCAAAATAGCAAACATTCTATTTACTTAAACAGACATGATTTCAATTTCATTACTATCTAAATTAGCGTTCTTAATCTAAGCGTCGCTACGCGTTATTGCAAAATGGTCAGTGGCGTTGCATGTCCTAACAATAAGTGACAAGGAAATCTCTACAGTTATTATATAAACATCTAGTACATATTTTATATGATATCACAAAGACTCCTATATACTTAAATTGCCATTGCTATTTATATCAACGTTTCTTAACCTAAGCATCGTTACCTAAAATTAAAAAACTGTCAAATATCAGTAGCGGTGCTTACTCTAGCAATAAGTAACAGGAAACTCTTTATGTTTTTTTTATCGAGAAATCGTGAAATTACAACATTTTAACCAACTTTTGTAGGTTATGTTGACGTCGGTTGACGTTCATCTGTCGCCCCGCCACCTACAAAATGTTTTAAAACAATGCATTACTTCACTGCTCATTTCTCGTATGTTACTGATGATTTCGACGTTCTTTCCAGCCAATTGAAAAAAATATATGTTTTTTAATAAAGCCCCTATAATAACACACGATAAGTTTTATTTTAATATCACCGATAAACAAAAACCAGAAACTCTATGTTTAAAAATAAGACACAAATTTTTATAAATATTCTTAGGAAGGTAGTGGTTTACAAAAAACAGGCAATTTAGTAAAAGGTTCAGGTTTATCAAAAACTAGAACAGATTAAATTGAAAATTGGTGTAATCAAATGTCTGATCTCTATCGAATAGAATTAACTAGACTAATTTGCATTAACTTGCACAATCCATTGGCGTAGATTTTTAAAAATCAAGCACTTAAACAAAAGAAAAACCTAAGTGTTTTTACATTAGCCGTTACATGTTGCAAAGAATAGCGAGATAATAGAAAGATTGATAATCAAATTATTTATTTCATATAATCTCAATTTAATACACAGGGTGAGTCGAGAGGAACATGAGAAACTTCAGAACTGTATATTACATATAAATCTTGAACTAAAAGTTCTGCAAAGGGCTTTACTCAGAACTTCCCTCGCAAGTGGACGTTGTGACACTAAGCAATTTATTAAAATAAAATAAAACTAGGGGTAAAAATATCTTTAGGTTCGTAATAATACTGAAACAATAAAAGGAAACGCTTGGTTATGCAAATTACATCAATTTTCAGATAAACACTATTACCGGCGGTGGGATTCGAACTCAGCGCCTGCGAATGCGCTAAACGCACGACCATTTGTCGCAAGCTGCTACGCTGGTACTTTTTGTTTCATTTTGTCTTAGTCGGTTCCAAAATAAAACAAAAAGGTCTTACGTAAAAAGATTATAGGTAAATTTTTGCTCTTTAATAAACTGTGAGACTACATCACAAAAACTGAGTGCCTAATCGAAAAATTGCTAATTTCGAGTTTCTTTGCAAGACTTCACCGCTAACCTAAAAAACATCCTCTAAAGAAAAAGATGCAATGGCATACGTTTTTATCTTGTTTACTCAATCTAGCCTGATTAATTTTATTCCATTAGAAATTTACGTTCAACAAATCTCAACTTAATATCTGTTCTAGATTTTGACAAATATATCTATATTTTTTAAATTTAGAACCGTATGCATTTTCGGAAGAACAATTATAAGAATTTTTGTCTTGTTTCTAAATATAAAATCTCCATTTTTCGTTAGTCGGTGATTTTAAAATATACCTGTATATAGCGGAACAGGATATTTGGGCGCCGGCGGTTAGACGCCGGCGATTGGGCGACGGCGTTTCGGCGTCAGGCGTTTGGGCGCCAGGCGTTTGGGCGCCAGGTGTTTGGACGTCAGGCATTTGGTCGCCAGGCGTTTTGGCGTTAGAAAAATATATAATAGACATGAAAGTGAAATGGGAGTCTTATGTTATTGGGCCACACTTTTTGAGCCCCACACGGGCCAGTTCAAAATTTTATGTATGTATTATAGTCCAGTAGCAGAGTACAAAAAAGGAGCCTTTCCCTGCAAAAGGGCTAGTTTAATTTTTTTATAAGTTTACCAGTTCGAGGTCTCGATCGTGCCGCAGTCTTGAAAAAAAATGGCACTCTAAACCAGTTTTTCCACATTATCTCTTTAGCAGTGCATTCTAGGATGACAATAGTTATTATTAATATTATAAGAGCCACAATTTTCTACAACTTTTGTTAATTTATTTTTTTTGTAAGTGAACTAAATATCCACCGTGCTTCCTTCTGAGATGATTTCTTCATGATTATTGTTTATGTTCAAACAAAATTTGTAAAAAAATTATGTCTTCTATATAATTTATAAGAGCTATTTTGCTCCTAGAATGCACTGGTAAGGAGAATGTGGAAAAAGCGGTTTTAAGCGGAATTTTGTTAAAATTTTGATTATAACCTCGATCTCGTAAACATATTCAAAAATGGAAACTACCCGATCTTTTGGTTTATTTCGTTGGTTAACAAAAAATGCATGTAAACACAATTTCACTTTCACTCCATTGAGCATCTTTGATACATTAAATCATTATACTGAGTAATAAATAAATAATACAAGAAATGAAGTAATGATGAAAAAGGAATTTATTAACATTCAGTATACGAAATAAACAAAACTAAATGGATGACATGTTACAGCTACAAAATAAAAACTAAAATGAAATGAAGCGTATATATTTCACTTTCAGTCCATTAAAAAGTTATGAGAAAATTATAATAAAATTAATGTAGCGTTTTCGTTTCCATGGCACTCTTAAAAACCTTATCATTTTTTATTATTACTAATATTTCGATAAACTGATTACTAAAATATAAAGTGTTATACATTTTCGTGCAGTTCTAATTTAGGACAGTCATAGTTATATTTTTTATTCTACTAAGTATATTATTAATCTTTTGATGTAAAATCGAGTATCTAATAACCCACTAGTAACAACCCTCAATTCCGTTAAGCAACTTTTTCTACAGTTAAACATCTACAACTAGATCGCCAGCAACAACATCTGAAATATGGGACTCTTACAGTAATTTTAAATCATTTTTTTTATTACAGTAATCTTCTTAATTGCTTTTTGTGCACACAACAGCTTGCAAATGATAATGGGTATCTAATGATTCCATTTATCAGAATTTACAAATTTGGTTAACATCAGTGATTAGAAACAATAAAAGTTATACCCAAAATTTCTTGGGCATCATATTACTCAGTATCTACATTATAGAGTTGTCTCCTTAATTGCTTTCTGACCACATGGCAAAAGCTTGCAAATAATAATGCATATCTAAGAATTCAATTATTAGGATTACAAATTTTAGGTGCATTACCCTGACACAAACAATAATAATTAAAATATTTTGGAGGTCAATTGTACAACAATTAAGAAAATTACCAATATTGCAAAACTTACTTTAAATATTCAAAAACTTAAAGGATAATCTAAAGCAGCGTTTTGAAAGTTCGATGGTAAATTTTTTTTGCATGTGATAATTCCATCGACCAAACGCCTGGCAACCAAAACGCCGGGCGCCCAAACGCCTGGCGGCCAAACGCCGGGCGCCCAAACGCCGTTGCACTTTCATAAAATAATTTAAACCTAGCCATCTTGGTTTTCGAGTTGTTTCATTATACACCAATTGCTGCGTTGTTTAAAAAAAGTACGTTGGCATTATGACGACACTTTTTAAAGAAGCATCCAAAATTGGTTTTAGATTTTTCTTTGTTTTCATTATTGTAAAAATATTGACACTAATATTATTTTACTTAGTCGAATTCTCTTTTATTTATTAATGTGCCGAGGTATAGTACCAACTTTCTTGTTTTAAATGCACGCCAGGAATGGTTATGGCACCATTGAAAAGAGCTATTTTTATCTTTTCACTGCTACCAGGTTTATTAGACTTATTTCCATAAATAATCGAAATATATGCAAAAGATTTTTTTATATTAGGTCGTTTTAATATTATGAAAACTAAGTTAACGTACATTACTCAAGTGAGTAGAGTTAGAGTTTTTTATAAGTAACTGGAATAGTTTGTCGTAAAAAGTTGTTAATCACTAAATTAATGGCATGCTTGTCCTACGCACTTTTTTCCAGGTTTTAATATAATTTTGTGTATTAAACATATTTCGATCATTAATTATTTCTCCTAAAAGAATCTTATTATTATTTTCCAACAAAAATGTGTTTCTAAACATTTTTAGAATAGCAAAAAATATTTTGAAATCAAATATCCTCTTCGCTAGGGTAAATTTCGGCAAATTTACATTTTTAATCTACTATAGTAGGTTGGTCTGCAAAGTTAGAAATAATGCCAATAGGTGGCTTAAGTCCCCTTGATATGCTATATAAGGCACCAACATGTCAAATTGTTATGACAAAAAATAGAAGCTACGTATATTAACCTGCTACCAACCCACGACCATTAGTTAAATTAAAATCGTATCTTGAAAAGGTTAAAAAGTTCTGGTCTAAAAGAATCGGGCTCTTTTATAAACTTCTAAACTTGATATAAAGTGTATGCAGAAGACTCCCTAACTCTACTTTGCAGAATCGTTGTTTAATTCAAGCTACTAGCAATTAAATTATAACGCATTCACAAGGATGTTCAGTATTATAACATCGTTGTTTTCACAACAATGACAGCCCATTTTCATCATTATAAATTTATTCATAAGTGCTTCTGAAGAGTCTAGGGCATCAGTTTGTAACATTTTGAAGCAACGGCTCCAATTTAGTTTGAAAAATTAAAGGAACTGCCCATAGAACAGAATGGAATTTTAATTTAAAAACATACTTTATCTACGACCACTACTAAAAGTAGGCCTTTTAGCACTAGCTTGTTCCACTAAAAGTAACGTTTTATAGTTTAGCGTGGTTAAAGAAATCAGCTGTTTACTTTAAGCGCATCTGTGGTATAAAGTGAAGTGAGGTTATAAAACTACAATTTCGAACTGGAAGTGAAGTTGTAAAGTTATTCTAGTTACTTCTTGCGTTGCAGGTAAAGTGTTTTTGAAATAATTAAAGCGTTATGTAATGAATACAGTCAGATCTGTAGTATTAATAATTACCTTTCGTAACTGACCTCGTAAGTACTGGCTGCGCAAACATACGCCAGCGCGCCAAGGCCTACTGTTTATTATGACATAAATTATAAGTGTCGTAGATGCAAACCTTTGTTAAATCGATATTTAAGGATTAATAACAGTAAAATTAAGGTCGTAGATAAAATATTGTATGCAACGCGTGCTAAAAGTCGTTTATGCACGAGACATGTTATGAAACTCAGCCTTCGGCTTCGTTTCATAATTTTCATGTCTCGTGCACAAACGTCAACTTTTAGCACTTGTTGCATAAATAGCTATTTTCTACGACCACTACTAAAAGTAGGCCTTTTGGCACTAGCTTGTTTCACTAAAAGTGACGTTTTATAATTTAGCGTGTTTAAAGAGATCAGCTGTCTACTTTTAGCGCATGTGTGGTATAAAGTGAAGTGAGGTGATAAACCACAATTTCGAACTGGAAGTGAAGCTGTAAAGTTATTCTAGTTACTTCTTGCGTTACATGCAAAGTGTTTTTAAAATAATTAAAGCGTTATGTAATGAATACAGTCAGATGTGGAGTATTAATAATTACATTTCGTAACTGACCCTGACAGTACTGGCTTTGCAAACATTCTCCCGCGCGCCAAGGCCTACTGTTTATTATGACATAAATTATAAGTGTCGTAGATGCAAACCTTTGTTAAATCGATATTTAAGGATTAATAACAGTAAAATTAAGGTCGTAGATAAAATATTGTATGCAATGCGTGCTAAAAGCCGTTTATGCACGAGACATGTTATGAAAGTCAGCCTTCGGCTTCGTTTCATAATTTTCATGTCTCGTGCATAAACGTCAACTTTTAGCACTTGTTGCATAGATAGCTATTATGAAACGGAAAACACATTAATTTACTTTATTGAAGCTTCTAGAAGAGGCCCTATGTGTTCGTGTTTCTTTCTAAATTTGTTAGAATTGTATTTTTGTTTTTATATGCTATTTTGTAAGAAGCAAAGTGGCCTCAGCGTAACGATTTCCAGTGTGCTTCAATATATATATATATATTTATAAATTTCATAGGGAAAAAATCTTGTAATTCAAAAAGTTATTAGTCGAAAGTGAACATTAATTCTTATGAAGTATTTAGTAGTATAAAGAAGAATTTATATATATTAGCATTGCTAGTACCTATATCGGTATATATCCGAATATTTTGAAGATTTAGTGAATAAAAAAATATATTATGCGTTATTATAAAATGTTGTAGGTTTAATTTAGTGTATGATACAATAAAGGTACATCACAGCATTGTTTTTTTGTGGTGAAATCGTTAGTGCTACCGAAAAGCTGCTTAAAGAAAATCGGAATATAACTCATAGAGAGATGAAATAAAGAACTAGGTATATTTTACACCAAGAGTAAGTGAGGAAACTGGCAAGTCGGTGGATTCCATATTTGTTAACCAAAGAACAAAAACGAACAAGAGTAGGCTGGTGCAGATTTGTGCTAGAAAAGTTTGATGCAGGATCTTAAAAGCATGTTTAATATTGTTACGAGTAATGAGACTTGGATCTATAATTGTGACGCTGAGACTACGCAAAGATTCAGTGTTTGCGGGGCTGGGGGTACGGTAAAAAACGTTGTTCGCGTTAAAAATTCAAACATAAAATGTTTGCTTTCTTCAGCCGCGGTAATTCACCTACAGTAATTCCTCTTGACGATCTGATTAAATTACACGAATCCAGCTGGTACCTACATATAGTGTTCATTTTGCCCCCAGCGATTTCTTTGTTTCCAAGGTTTTAAAAAGAGCAAAGATTTCCTGACGTAAATGCTGCTGTTGCTGAATTTCTTCGGATGTTTGGCAATCTACCAAAAACACATTTCGAAAAGTTGAAGAATGAACAAATTTGTTATGGCTAAGGGGGATATTTTTGTTTAAAATTCCACATTTTGTATAACTGCTGATTAACAGAACAATCCTCGTAAATAACAATATACTCATCTATACAATGTATCATGATAAATCGGACTAAAAAGAAGAAAAAATAGTCTTTAACGTAAACACACTTACAATCGACGGCTTACACATTTCATGACAGTCATAGATTACAAGCGAATTGGACTAATAATACTTATTAGTTTTCAAGACTACTTTACTTATGGGCGCTTCAAAGCAGGTGAAAAGGGTGCGTTTATACCCGTTACGGCCCAAAAGATTGAGGGAAAAAGTTACAATTGTTACCCAGGAAAAAATCTGTAAAGAACTTTACTTAGAACTTCCCGCGCAAGTGAACGTTCTGACACTAAGCAATTTTAAGAATAAAAGAAAACTAGAAATAAAGACGTCTTACATACTGAAACAATAAAAGGAAACACTTGGTAACGCGAACTGCATCAATTTTCAAATAAAAAACATTACTGGCTGTGGGATTAGAACTTCAGCGCTTGCGAATACGATTTCAACGTTCGACCATTTGTCGCACGCTGACACTTTGGACCGTTTGGATCTCTGCGATGCAGCTCTATTAAACATAACGCACTTATTTGTTACCTCTTTTAATCTCTTACAACATTTATCCTCTATTTGTTGAGTTCCATTTTCACCAGAGGTAAGGTATGAGCTATATGCAAATTATTAATTTTATCTATTTCTCACTTAAAGCAAAAATTTTAAAAAATATTTGTTAAGGTGCTCACCCTGTGTATGTTGGGTCCACAATATTCCCATTTCGTCAATGGTAAAAACCTGAGCTACGTGCAAGATATTGTTTTCATTTATATCTGAAAAATACATAACAGTAATCTTTTAGTTGGGAGCTATAAAGTAACTTTAAGTAGAAAGTCGTTCTGTAAAAATACGTTTAATTGTCCTTTTGATATTCATGCGACTATGGGAAGACAATTATTAAAAAAAAAAACGAAACTGCTTCGAAATTGTGAAGGATGTACCACAGCCACAAAAAAATCTGTAAAGGGCTTTACACGAAACTCCCATCTCAAGCGGAAGTTTTGAAACTAAAAATTTTGAAAATATCAAAAGAAAAAATAATTTAATTGAGGTTGAAAACCTGAGCTATGCGCTAAAAATTACTTCAATTTAAGTAATGGTTCTTGAGTTAAAGCAAGAATAGGCAGAATTTTATTTTTTAAGGTGCTCACTCTGTATATTGCATGCAAAATATCGTTTACCTCCAACAAATATTTTTTGAATTATACCGGCCACAGGCAGACGGACAGCCAGACAGACCTGAAACGTAAATATCTGAAGAAATCTCGGAAGGTGATTTTTTTGTGATTACTATCGACTTTTGGACGAAGAAAGTAAAAGTTAAAATTTTCAACTTGATTCATTTTTGAAAATTAATGGTTCTGTGTACCGGGTGGCCAATTAAGAAGGGCACTCGGCCCTATTCCGAAAAGTAACTGTCGTAAAGACTTGGGGTAAAAAAAATTATGAGTAAAGCGGCCAAGAGAGTATGCTGGAAATTATTTTTCAGTTTCTAGAATGGCCGCCAGGGGGCGTAATTGCATTCTTGAATTTTAAATCCCGTTTTTTGAGAAATATTCTTATAATACAAATTTGAAGATGTGGGCAAGTCAGGGCAGTTTCTCCAAAACATATTGATGATTTGTATCGTAGAACTGCTTGAAGTTGTTCTCTAAAGTAGGTCGAAAATCAGTAACAGAAAGAAATGCATATAAATAATCCTGAATAATTTTGATAAATAATCTAACGTTGATTATTACACACGACTGATATCATCTTCAAAATATAAACGCGGGCAACAGAGTTACATATAATGTTGCCTGTGCCAAGAGTCATCGTGCTGATTGCCCTTAGAAAACTGCCCTCGCAACAGTTTTCATTGCAACCAGCACTCAATCCTTGGCGTGTGCAAAATTATCGGTAAGTCTATCTCGCCCTTGTTATATTACTAATGAAAATTATTACTGTTGCTTATTTCATTATTTTATAAAGGAAACAGTTCAGCTGATACGTCAAAACATGTACATACATTTGAAGTTGTCAAAGGCTGATCATAACATGGACATAAAACTGTATTAACTTCTACCACATTTGCAGGAATACCTAACGATTACTTCTAATGCTTCGGAAGTTAAAGAACGCGGTACAAAAATTTATGAAAATAGTTACACTGACCTGTAGTACCAATTTCTTGCAGCCAGAAACGCAGGTAGACTTCTTTTTCGTGCTGACCATTAGCACCGTGCAAAGGACATTTATAACTGAAAAATTTTAACTATTTTAGTTATGGGTACATGACGCAATAGGTATTACAAAATTAACTATGGATGTTTATTTCGCTATGCCGCTGTAAACAAACTAAGAATATGAATTCAGGAGCTCAATCAACGTAATAGACATTAGAATTAACAAGTATTTAAACAAAGTGTAGGCAATACTTACTGTTAATTAGCAAAACGATGCATAACCTCAACAAGCAAACAAATACGGTGTTGGGAAACGCAAGGTTATGTGACGTTAAAATCGATATTCTTGTCTGCGACTGCGTATTACGGATTGTAAATTTCCTCGCCCCGAGCCGATGGAGTGCCCACCAAATTTTTCTTGTTGCAAATTCTCAGGTCTCAGTTTCACCCCTGTGGCCTCCATCTTCTAGATAGCAAAAAAAACAGTTGACATCAGAAAAGTTGGGATTACATTTAAATACTATACCTGCCGCAGCTAACAAATACAGCAGAATATGCAACCCAAATGACATATTACAAAGCTAGAACACGATTTTCTTCAAGAATTTATTTTACTTTCCAATATGTACACAAACTATCATGCACGGAAAATGCCAAACTTGACAGAAAATATTTTTGTCAGAATGACTAGTATCTCTCTAATCCTATGCTAATTAATATTAAAATACTAATCCTGGCAGCATTGAAATTGGTAATTTAGGTTGCATAACCTGCTCTGTTTGTTCACTGCGTTAGGTATAGGGCAAACCCAAAATGAGAACAGCATCTACGTTATCTGTCAAAATGTAGCATCAAAAGCCGTCGATCGAGTAACATAACGACATAGCTAGAATTCAAATTAAGTTCTAAGTTGTTGCACTGTGCGCTGATGCAACGTTGACGTCCTATGTACATTTGGGTTCTCACTCAAACCAGTGCTGTGACTAATCAAGTTGTACCGTTGACATGCTGAACTACATCTGTCGCTTCCACAAACTTACCCACCCTTTCTTCCTCGTGCGCGTTTTGGAAATCGAACTAATATCATTTAACTGTAACACACATATACGAAATAACCAGCATATTAAGTGGGGACGTTATTTGAAGAAGCCTCTTTAAGGACGCAATTTCTGACTGATATTATCGAAGGTAAAATTTGCAAGGTAGATTTTTTTGAAGGGGACAGTTATAATGCAAAAAAATAAGCGAAAAATTACAGAAGCCTTAGAAAAATTAGTACAAGCAAGGAATTTGATGGAGATGTTGCATTTACCTTTGTATTGAATATACTAAAAGCTCCCTAAAATTGAAACTGTGCTACGGCTGGCATAGAAAAAAATGGAGGATTAATTTTGGCTTTTTCAAATAACTTATTAACGGTGGT